>VYZQ01039431.1:139573-212528 GCA_013400655.1 Mystacornis crossleyi
TTTTTTTTGATTTTTTTTTTTTTTTAATATGCGTATCTGTTACTTTGAGTATGTTTACATTGCAGTTTCAGGTGTGGTGGCCTCTCTAATCAGCTTCTCACCGATTTGGTGGCAGCCAGTACCAGGTGCTAATGCCATTCCAGCTGCTCCACCAAGGGTGCAGCTGCTTGTGCCCTTGGTGGTGGAACCTGAGACCACTGAATTAAAAATGACTCTGGGCTGCAGCTCATATAGCCATTTTTATTGGCAGGCAATATCCATGCATGGTAAAGGACTCACTGAAGCACTAAGTTGCTCTGTTGCTAAATATAAAGGTAGTGAGATTTTTGGAACCAATTCTGCTGAGAGTGAGAGGAGTTTTCTTCTATAGAGGTTCTTGAGAACAAATTAGGGAAGTATCCCTAAGGAGTGGTTTAGGTTCAGCTCATCCTCACTGGCCTCTGATGGTCCCTCCCAGACCCACTTCATTCATCTAGGGTGATTTTCCATGGTCAGAAAATGAAATTCAAAGTCTTAAAACCATTCCCTATAAACCTGGATGTGTTAAGATATGCAGAACTTGTTTTGGTAACAGACACGTATACAGCCCCCTCAGTGCTGAAAAGAGGCAATCTCAAGCTGCTAGCATAATTTCAGTTCAGGACTTTCCCACCTTTAGAGAGATTGCTTGGTGTTTCCCTGCCAAGATCTGTCTTCCTTTCTGGGCTGGAATCTCCCTCCCACTTGGTTTATCTTGTTCACACAGTAGAGTTCTGCAGCCTGATTTGAGGGTTCTTGTCTGTGTTTATTTCCAGTTGAGCATCACTTGGCCACAAATGTTCAGCGTAATCGTCTGGTGCAACATGACTTGCAGATGGCCAAGCAACTGCAGGAAGAGGAGGATAAGAAAGCCCGTGCTCAAATCAAGAAACACCAGAAAGACTTGTGAGTTTGTGCTGGAGCTCTTGGAATGGGAATGCTAGTCCCATTTGGTCAGAGCACTAATATCAGCTGCTTTGAGTTGACAGTGTGTGGGGTTTCATCAGCCTTTTGCTTTTGTTTCTTTTTTATTTTGGCTGTCCATTGCTGTAAAAATATTGATATCAGGCTCTGGCACAGAGGAATGAGAACAGGGTGGGAGCAGGTGACCCTGGAACGCATCCTGCCTTTACTGTTTATCCATGAGAAGGAGCCTTCCCATTGTACTGCTTGTTGTCAAAATGGAGTGACTTGGCCACTTGTGTTGACCTTGTCCCTGGCTGAAGTCTGAGAGTGAAGGAACTGTGCCACAGAAGTACCCAGTGCTACAGGGGATTCTCTCATGTGGAAATTGCAGATACTGGTGTATTTGACCTGTGCCTGATGAATGCTTTTGAAGAGCTGGATGTGATTCTTTTTGGTGTCCTTCTGTGCTGACAGCTGAAAGCCTCTGCTTGTGCTTACAGCAGTTCAGTGTGAAATGACCTGGGAAGGGGAATTGCTGCCCCAGGGTGGCTCAATGGGGATGGGTGTTGGGGGACAGGCCCTCTCTTGCAGTCACTGACTTCTGCAGCAGCTGTGGGAGGGTTTTTAATGAGTGATCCAGTTTACTCTGCAAGTTTGCTCAGTCCTCACACACCACATCTTAACCCTGTGGTCTGTGGTTTGGCTCTCTGTGTGCCATGGCTCTCAGCTGTGGAGCTGCTGTAGAAATGAAACATGGCAGCACAGGGCAAAACAAACTGTGCTTTCCAAGCCAGAGTGGACTTGCAGAGCATGAGATCTAACAGGTGGTTTGTATGACAGGGCTCAGCCAGCTCCCACTTGTGAGAGGTGGCTGGATGGGGGTCCCTGCAAATACAGGGTCTGCAAGGCAGGATGCATCTCCCAGCAGCTATGCTGCCTCCTGGCTTTTGGCGGGCTCTGGGATGCCACCCACCAGGTGCAGTTGGTGGTGGATCACAGAGCCTGGGTGGCTCATCTGACAGGGCCAGCGATGGAGCGGGAGAGCTCTGTGTTGCAGATGTGGGAGATACAGGACTGACTTCAAAGCAGCGGCTTATGAAAGCTTTGAAGCTGGGGTGTGAGAGATCAGCCACTGTGTTCAGTGTTCCCAGGACACTGGGACAGACCTTATGTACATACGTATCTCTGCTTTTTTTCAATAGTTTTGTCTTTATTACCAATTTGAGATGTGAGTGAGTAAATGACAACATAAAAATTGATTTTGTATGGCAGACATGATTCCTCTTTGTTACTTGCTGGGAGCTGCAAACAATTTTCTTGTTGTAGGATTCTGTAAAATGGGATTTACGAACTTCGTGAGCTGAAGCACAGGCAGAACTGCTGGTGTAAAATGTTGTCTCAGCAGCACTTCTGCTTCTGAGAGCAGGAGCTCTTCTGCAAGAATAGTAAAAGAAGTTGGAGGCATCCTTTTGTAATTGGATCTTTTTCTTCCTTAATTCTTTGCATACTCCCATTGTCTCTTCCATCTCCGAGAGTAGCGTGTTCTGGCAACAAAATAATCCCTGCTGTTTTTGCTTTCTGTGTCATCTAGGACAGTTTGACACTGCAAGGTGATGGGAGGAGTAAGACGGCATAACTAAGGGGTCTTGAGAAACAGGAAGAATAAAAATGCTCTTCAAATTTATTGGCTTCCTTCTCTCCTTCAAATCCTAAATTCTCTCAGAAAGATTTTGTAAAGATAAATGAGAGAATAGAAACATTTCTTTTTAAGAATTCAGGAAAGCATCAAACCTTATTTTCATGCTTCTTTAAAAGCATCTCTCACATCTAGATGAGAAGCCTGCATGCTGCTAAGCATAGTAGCAAGTTTACTAAAATAAAATAGTGTGAAAATATATTCTTCCCCTGTTTTGCTCCCAGTGCTGTGATGGTTCTATTGCACTGATGTGAACAGTTCCTTTGAACAGTTCCTTTAAACATTACTTTTTTTTTCTCTTCATCTGGCAACAACTAGTAGTTACAGTCACTGTGAATGGGAGGGAGCTTTCTGATCGCACAGACTTCCAGTTTTTTTCTCTTTTTTTTTTTAATAAGCTGATGTAGAGTTTTCCCAACATTCTTAACACTCTTGGCTGCCCAGGAGTGAAGGACACGAGTGAAATGTTCAGGAATGGTGATGTTTATGTTGCTCTGACTGATTTCTGGGGTCTGATGGGCACTTGAACTCACAGTAAAGAAACTGAAGGACAAGAAGAGCTGTCAAAGCTCTTGACCCTATTTTCTTATGCTCACACAAGTTGATACATTAGTTTGTGTTGACTAGCTAATCATGTCTCGGTATTTAATTACTGCTGAACAATAAACCACCAAATCTAATCCTCTGTGGTTGTTCAGTTCTTAGGAATTGACGTGGTGTATTCCAAGATGTGTCATGAGAAAGAAGAAAATGCTTCTGTGTTTGCATTACTTCTGGTGTTCCTTGCTGCTAGCAGAGAGGCAACGACCTTGTTGCCTTAGGTGTGAAAGATGATTAGTTGTTTTTCTGTCCTGTTTGTCTGCAATAGGATGTATTTTAAGCATTTAGCAAGTCAGTTTGTGCTGATGAACTTGGCACCTTAGCTCTGCTCACAGGTGCCAGGGGAACTGGAGACGTGCAATGCCCTGATGTGTCTGACCTTTCTGACTTATTTTCTACCTGCTTTCATGTCCTCAGTGCCTGGGGTTGTAAAGGATCCACTACCAGACTCACTGACAGCCTGCTCCTTAGGATTTGCTCATTCAACTATTGTTTTGCTGGGAGCTGTGGTTCTCTCCTGGTGCCAGGTTTGCCAAGGTTCCTTTTTAAAAAGCAGGTTCGAGAACTAGATGTGCTGCTCTGTGAACTCCTGTGGCTTCGAACAGATCTGTCCCCAGAGTCAAATAAAACACACACAGGCACATGCAAAAATTGCCAGGTTTTATTACTTGGATGAAAGAAACAGATGTCATAAGATGTTTGACCTATTGATAACTCCAGCCCAATTGCAGGTCTGCTTTCAAGGAGCTGTTGACAGAAATAATCTTCTTTTCCTTCCTGCGGTGTGTGCCTTTTTGTTACCTATGACAAATGAGTTGTTTCTTGGTGACATTTGTCCTCTAAACCCTCTTGTTGCAGTGTCCTTCCTCTCCACCCTTGCCACATGTCCACCCTTTATGCTTCTCTCATTCTTCTTCACTTTCTTCACAAGTGGCGTTGTTGTGCCACTGGCTGCTCCAGCCATGCCACGTTTCTTGGTTTTGCGACAAAAAGTGCTTGTCTGCAATTAAGGGTGTTTTAACTTCCTCTTCTCATGTCCTAGACTCTCTCCCAGTCCTTTGCCTCCGGATTCACTGGGTCATTTATGCCCAGATTCTTGCTCAAACCTAGAACTCCAGCCCACACAGCACAGCTTTGACATAGCTCAGCCTGCTTCAGTTATTTGCATGTCTTCCATAACATGCTCTTGGTAGTCTTCTCATCACCTGTGTGATCACTGTCAGTGTATTCTTCAAAAGATTGTATTCTAGTAAAGCAGGCTCTGCTTGTTGCTGCTCCCAGCTGTTCTCCTCCCATGCCTTGCCTTTCAGTAGTTGCAGTTGTAGGGATTGTCATTTCTGAGCTGTTCAGAGCTGCTCTTTAGCTCAATCTCAACAGTGCTGAAAGAGAGCTTTTAGTCTTTCTTCTCAAATCCCCCAGCCCTTTATTGAATTGCCCTGAGGAATCCTCTGCCGTTGTTCCAGCCTGTTTGCTGGGTATTGGAGCATGCTGCTGAGTGTGGCACTGTTCTTGCAGATGCTTTCCGGCCTTCTTGGTCTGTCTGCACAGCCAAACCTCTCATATCTCAATTGCTTTGATCTCTCCTTGTCCCCAGTTAATGCAGTCTAGTGGCACTGTGGCAGTGACTCCTTCCCCCTTGCTTTGACACATGTTGCTCCCTTGCATCTTGGCACTGGTCCTGCTTTTGTGTCTTGTTCCAGCTCAGTGGCATTTCTCATTTATGACTGAACTGCCACCTCCAGCCTCCACTTGGCCTATGTACCATATTCCTGCACTTTCTTTGCCTTGGCTTAAACATGAAAATCACTTCTCAGAAATGACTGCATTAACCATAACCCCCTGAACCCCTCCTTTGATACCACATGTACAAAAACTGAGCAGAATTAGGTTGTTTGCAGACTCCTGAGCCCTACCTTGGCCTGCCCTATTTTGTGGTACCTATCTCCTTTCTTAGCTCTCTTCCCATGAATCTCTTCTACTTTGTACTCCATGGATGTTTTGGGAAGTATTTTCTAAATTTGGCCACCAGTAAGTACAGGGAGTCCTGGTCCCTGGTGAGGATTCATAGCTCTGCACTAACATTGAGTAATAATTCTTTTGTGTAAATCAGGTGGATTTTTTTAGCTCTTTTGTCCCTTTCTCCAGGCTGACTGATGCCTGTGACTTCAGCTGCCTATAATCCCTGTCTCCTTGCCTTCTAGGGAACGACAGGACTGTGAGATTGCTCAGGAAATCCAAGTGAAGCTCGCGTTTGAAGCGGAGGAGCGCCGCAGGCAAGAGGAAAAAGACGAGGTAACCTTTAAAGCTGCAGGGATGGCAGGGCTATTTGTAGCAGCCCTTTCAGGGCAGACATTTCTTGGCCAGTAGCCACAGGAATTGGCTTGCATGGTGGCAGTCCTTGTCCTGACAGATCTCTGTATGCACAGAGATTTTGGGGGGTCCTGTTACAGGAAATAAGATACAGTCATAGTCCTCACACTCAAGGGTCATAAGAGTTGTTGATGCCAGCGGCCTTGCTAAGGAAGAGGGCAAGTAATAGGTAAGTCTTGCTGAGGTGTTTATTGCCCTGTTGTAGGAAGTTGTGATGGCCTATACACTCAGACCTGCTTGCTTTCTCAAATGCGAGAAGACAGGTACTGCTCTTGGGAGAATCCTGGGCTGTCATTTCTTTGTCTTTGATGCAAAGGTTTCAGCAGGACTCTCAGCCCAGCCATCTGTTTCTGGTTTCTCTGTTCTTCAATTTAGTCTCTCACAGCCTGAACACCTTGTTACAGTTTCTTGCTAGCAGATTCCTTTTGTGACTTCAGAATGTTGCTCTGCTGCTTGTTGCTTGAGAGTGAGCGGTGTGGTTTGTTCATAGTGTACAAAGGATTTGGCCTGTTGGTCACCTTAGTGGGTCAGCCTGTCAGATTGAGTTTTCGAGAAACCCACAGAGTAGAGGAATACCTGTGTGAGCTTGGAGTGTGTCCCTATTTTTGATTTCAGATGGTATCCTGAGAAGCCTGAGTTGTCTCAAGATTTTCGAGAGGCACCTGGTGGCATTTTCTGTATAGGAAGAGCTTGAACACAAGGCTGTATTTCCTGGAAGAGCTTGAAATAAGAATCTGCCCTTACCTGACAGATGCATCAGGGTTTTTTTGCAAGAATTCATTTTCTTCTTCTACCATTAGTTCCAAGCAAGTACTGAAAGGCTGCCCAGACAGATGGGAAGGGCTTGGCTTCCAAGAGGAGCTTTTGGTTACAGGATGGAAGGAACACTTTGGCTACAGGATTTGTGCTAAAGAGGTAGCAATCTGTCTTATTTTTATCAGGAAGGTGAAGGAGATGCAAAACTAATGTTGACTTGAGGAATTGCACCTTTCCTTCCTGCTTTACGTAGAGAACTGCAGGGATGTCAGGGGTCTGACAACAAGTCCTTGCAACTTGTCAAACCAGCCTGCTGACCATCTTGTGCAGTTAGGAGCAGGCTTCAGCTCACTGTGGCTTAAAACAAGTAGAAGTCATAAATGTTCTTTCTCTTTCTGCTGGTCCCTGGGAAGTTCCCAAGTGTGGCTGAAATGTAGCTGAGGACTGAGGCAGATCCTTTCTGGAGTGCAGGGCTTTTAAATGAAGCACTAAGCCTGCCTGCCCTGCCTGCTTATGAATCCTGTTTGTAAGAAGTGGTTTGTGTGGATTTGCAAGTCCTGAGCTGTCTCAGTCCTGGAGATAATGTGCTTAACTCATATATTTTTAGACTTTACTGTGCTTGCTAGGAAGGTTAACCTTGTCAGGAGAAGGAGTTTGTGAAGGGCTTTTTGGTTTTGTTTTGTTGTTGTTTTGATTTGGGTTTTTTGGTTTTGTTTTTTTTTGGGAGGGGGCGGAAAGAGCCTATGGCATTCCCAGATTTTCCACAAAGCTAGTTGCAGAGCAGATCTTACCTGAATCCTGAAATAATAGTTTGTACTTGACTAGCCATCCAATGTCCTCAAGTGCTGGCTTGGCTCTGAGGGGTGTTGGCTCTTAGTTTGCATTTCAGCCATACCTTTCCTGCCTGCAATGTCCACTTTACATGCATGGCTCTATAAAGGTCCTGAGGATTAGGAAGGCTTAAATGAATAGCATCCAAAGGGGCAGCACGCACTGCTGGTATCTCCCAGCTTTACTCCCTAGCTCCAGACTGGCTCCACTGACTCACAAGGTGCTGGGCCTCAGGGGAGCAAACCCCAGGGAGCTGTTTGCAGTTCCGAGGCCTTGTTGATCCATTAGTCATCTCGAAGGAAAACCAATTAGGAAAATGGAGTGCTCTTCTCTTTGGCATATCTACCAAAACTGTGACAGAAGACAAACGGCTGCAGTCCCCACTGTGCTCCTGCCTTGTGCCTAGTTTGCTCTTCCTAATGTCCTTTCGATTTTCTTTTCCTTCAAGTCTCTTGTCTGTCAAACTGATGCATTTCCCTGCCTGGCATCCTATAGTCCCTGCAAATTACAGCCAGTGTGAAGTGAGTTCATTATTTGCTCTGGGAACTCCTTCCAGTCAGAAGTGCCTTTAGCTGGACAGTCTCTGCCTCTGTTTTTCTTTCCCTGGTAGAATGCAGGGGGGAGATCCAACCCACTCCTGTGAGTGGGTGCACACTTCTGTGACTTCCAAATCCTTGTTGAAAGCCTGAGGTTGCACATGCAGTCCCTTCTGCCCTGCTTTGGCCATTAGGGCTTAGCAGGCTCATGTGGAGGAGGAGCAGGAACCTGTGAGTTTGCCGTGGGGTTGGAATCTCAGCACTGGGCCTGGGTGAGGTGGAATGCTGACTGCTGACATGGTCCCTTGTGTCATCCATTAATTTGAAAGCCTCATCCAGCCCAGGGGTTGAATTTGAGTAACTGTTGTTGCCGTGTCTGAAAAATTAAATCTTTTTTTTTTTAATAAGGATTTTAATAATTGAATAAAGAATTTGAATAAAAGAATCTGGAGATACTTTTTAGTGGTGATTTAATGTCTGTTTTCTTCCATCTCTGCAGGATATTGCCCGTCTCCTACAACAGAAAGAACTGCAGGAAGAAAAAAAGCGCAAGAAGCACTACCCAGAGTCCCAGGGACACACAGGCTATGAAGAGGGCTATTATGCAGAAAATGGAGGTATGTTTCTGCAAGGTAAAAGGTCAAGATCATGGCAGTATAGGTGAATCTGGTGGCCTGACAACTGTATAGGAAACTCCCTTTATCCTACAGTCCCACATTTAGCACTGTAGTATTACATCGGTTTCCAGGGTCAGAATCAGACTATTTTATAATCAGGAAATATTTAGTTAAAAAAAAAAAAAAAAGCAGAGAAGACAATTTAATAATTTTTATTGTCCTTGAACGTGGCCTAAAGTACAGGGATAGGGAGTGTGGTGTGTGTATGTGCAAGCACAGCCACACACGCACATTTTAAAAGTGCTTGTGGAAAAAGACAGTGACTGATGAGGCAGTTACTGCTGTGTAACACCAAGGGTGTGTGGGAGAAATGCCTGTGCAATTCCATGCTTGCATGTGAAGAGAAACAGTTCCATGTGCTCATTCGTGATGCTGGCACAGCTACATGAAGAAATAAATGCTGGTTCATGGAGCTGTGTTTCAAAAATAGCTCCTTGCAGGTATGTAGCCAAGCTGTAAAATTAGCACAACTGCCTTGAATGACTTACTGAAGAACAAGGTCATCTTCACAGAATGTGTCTGCTGTGATTATCATCTGGGACTATACAGTGTTGAAATTATTTGATCCACAATGCTCTGCTGCTTCCTTTTGGTCAACTTTTGTGATTGAATACAGGCCTTCTTTAAACTGGAAGGAGAGAATGAGGGTGTGTTTAATTATGGCGTGATCTGGGGATGGCTTTGCTGTGCACTGGTGGTGGTTCCTGTGTTCTTTCTTCAGAAATGTGGTGGGGAAGATGGCTTGCTTTTGATTAACAGATTGTGAAGATGAAGATCAAACCTCATTTCTCACTTTAACATCAGTGCCATTGGCAGTTTTAAAGTCTTTCATTTGAGCTCACACAGAGTAGTTTAGTTTCAATTTGGAAGAAGTTCAAAGATAGCCAAGAAAGTTCAAAAGTGCAAAACAGTAACCAAGTGGAAACTTCATGACCCCAAGTCCTGCTACATGTACAAAGCTGGGGAAAATTGATCTTAGAGTGTTACGGCCAACCCACACTTCAGGTTTTCAGAATTAAATGGGAGAAGTCTCTGAAAAAATACAACATAGGTAACAGTGCACATGCAGAGATGATAGGACAGGATGGGTTTTTATAACAAATCAGCTGACAAAGCCCGTGACTTCCTGAAGACTGTGGTGTGGATTTGGAGAGCAGCATATCTTGTGGGTCCAAGTTTTCTTCCTGCAAAAATCCATAATTTTGAAGGTGAGGTAGGAGGTGTTTGCCTGACCACTCGTAGTGTTGCTCTTGATCTGCACTCCTTAAAAGCTATAAAGGACTGGAGTGGATTTTGATGCCTGGATCATCTGGCTCATTGATCTGGAACCTCTTAATTACTTGGGCACCATTCAGTTAGGCTTCAGCAGCCTTGGTTTGTGTTGTCCTCATTAGTTGCGAACTGAAACAAATAAAAAGCCCTTGCTTTGTATAGGTTTCTTTTGTTTTCGTAAGGAGTGGGGTGTGGGTTTTTTAGGTTTTTTTTTTTGGTTTGTTTGGGTTTTTTTTTGGGGGGGGGGGGGCGGTGTTTGAGACTGAAGTAAAATTTATCCCCATCCAGGAGGAATGTGGATTAGGCCTATTGCTCCAAAGCAATCTGAGCTCTTTAAAAGTGGAAAAATAAACACAAGAAAAAAGACAGAGTTCCTCCCTGAAGTGTGTGTGCCATGAAAAACATTTTTGTACTTGGTCAGTCACTTGCTGCTTCAGAGAGTAACACCAGGGTCTAAAGAGTGTTTACGTGGCCCCTGTGGAAAGTGCCACAGGAACCAGCACCTGCTGATGAATTAATCACCCTGAGATACCCCAAAATCTTCTGCTTGGGTTGTCTAGCATGGTTGTGTTACCTGCAGCAATCCTTTCCCAGCACAGCCACGCTTTGCTCTTTTATGTTCTCCTGCTCTCTGCTGATGTATTTATTGAGCTTTCCTTAATGACAAAATTGAATAAATTTTTAGACTCTTGTGAATATTGTTCAAAAACTGACTCTTGCTTTCAGGCTCTGGTATCTGTTGTTCAGTAAGTCACTTAGATTGTTTGACTGAGTATTTGTTTTCTGCAAATCATATGAATGATCTAAAACTGAACAGAAAACCCCCAACCAGTTAAAGAGTAACCACAGCAGTTCCTGTCACATTTCCTGGACTTTTAAAAATACACCTATTCTGGACAGAACTCACACAGACTTGTTTTCACGGTGGATTTTCTGTAGGCTCTATTTTTGCTGGCTGTGAAAAAGTTTTTTCTGAATAGAATGACTCAAAGGGAACATTCAGTTTTGGTGTGAGGTTTCTTTTTCTCCCCCTGAAATCTAGACGGATTGTAAGCGAGACAGAGCTATTTATTAAAACAGAATGCAGTTCATGTGCAGTGAAATCTATTTTAAATGTTTTGAGATACTATAAAACAAACTCTGCACAGCTGAGGAGAGGAAAGTCTGCTGCTGCTGGGTTTTTTTGGCGGGGAGTTGTGTGTGGAGTTCTGTTTCAAATCAAGCTCTGCTTTGAGGCATATTTTTTTTTTCATTTTGAAAAGCTGCTGTAGAGACATTAATAGTTCACTCAGTGCAATGATTTTTCTTAGCAAATAGGTTAGTTGAAAAAATAAATCAATTAGTAGATTGTATGCAGGCAGACTGCTGAATCCTCCTAGCTGTTTCAGGTTTATTATTGAAAGTAAAAGCAGAGAAAATTTCTACTTGCTTTCTGGAAAGCATGGAGGAAACAGCCCTGCCAAAATGCCAAGTAAGCAGCTTCTCTAGCTACAAAGCTGAGGTCAGGAGCCTGGGTTTTGTGAAGTCTTATTCTGCCCTAAAGTTTCCATCCATAACAGTCTTTGCATTCAGAGCTGAAACTTCTCTTTAGACAATGAATAAGTGCAGGCCCTGAAACTTATGGGTCTGCAAAAGATATGTGATGGTCTGTGGTGGAAGATGTTTGGATGCTGCAGCTATACTATTCTTGCTTTTACAGAAAAAAAAAAAATTCCTATCCTACCTGCTTACTTCTTTTCCGCTTTATGTGGGTCTTTCCCCCAGTTAGATGAGACTTTTTTCTGATGAAAAACCTTGTGCCTGAAGCCAGGGTTCAACCCGACCTCTGTGCTTGGCCCCTCCTGTTCTTATGCCCCCTGTTGTCTCCCAACCTTTCCTGCATCTTGTGCCCTTTTTGCAAACCTTTCCCAGATGGTTTCAGGATCCTGCAGCAGTGATGTGTCATCAGGAGATGAGCTGCTCTCTTGGCTGTTTTTCAGCCCCAGTGGCGTTATTAAAAGTCATTTGTCTCCATATTGACTTGTCCTTGTCTAGGAAGTGCTCAGACGCTTTTGGGTTGGACCTGTGCTTTCTGCTCCAACCTTGTTGCCTCCTGTGCTGCATTGCTAGCCAGGCTGCCATTTCACTGTGTCCTCTCTTGTATCCTGCCAGCCTTATTTGTCCCTGTTGTTATTCTTTCTTTCATCCTGCTTTGCCCATGTTTTCAGCACCTTGTATCAAGCTCCCTCATCTGCCTGCTGTGAGTCTGACCTCAAACCCCCATTAACCTCTGCACCACTAACCGCCCCCCTTGTTTGTCCCCCGCATTGCTCAGAGCTCCCCTGGGGTGACCCCAGAGAGCAGATTTCTGAATCTCCCAGAGCACACAGTCGTGGCAGGTGCAGGCACCAGCAGAGAGAGCACCGAGGACCCCCCTCACCTTTGCCCAGCAGTGCCCCCAAGCACGGGCACTCCGCCTCAGAGGGCCATCAGAGGTCTCCTCAACTGAGAGAGGCCAGCAATGGCCGTCAGCAGGAGTGGAAGACAGCCAGCCAGGGAAGGTCCAGGAGGCATCCCAGCCTTGACCTGGAAAGAGAGACTGCGCACCGTGCCTATGATCCCAGCAATAGCTGGGAGCCGCGGGAGAGGAGGACAGCTGGCAGGGAGAAGGAGAGGAGACCTCTCAGTCTTGACCTGGAGTCAGAGCATGGACTCACAGAGGAAGCACGGCACAGCAGAAAGCCACCAAGGCAAAACAGAGAAAAACACCTTCCCCTTCTTGAGATGGAACTGGAGGCGGAGCAGGAGACCTGGCATCGGGGTGGCAGGCAGCACCCTGAGAAACACAAATCTCGCCATCAGGGCCACTCGTCACACAGGATGGCACGTGACGAGAAGCTCTATGATGCTGAATCTAGAGATGACCATAGGAGGGGTGAAGCAAGAGCCTACAAAAGGGCAGGACACAGGACACACTCCCCCTCCCCTCATGCTGTGAGCCAGGGGAAGGCTGGAGACCGCCAGCGGGACTCAGGTAACCAAGTGATGGGGAAGGTGTGCGTACGTGCGGGGATGGGCCTTTGCGTGCCCCATACTGGTGTCTAAGATATGTTTGGCCTCCTTGGAAGATGCTTCTCTCCAGTATCTACCTGCAGTGTGCACACAGGGAATCTTGATCACATTTCTCCCTGATTTAGCAGGATTCTTCTTATCCATTAATGTTCTTGTTCTGTTTATATCCTGATGTTCCATGGCATTGGAGAGGATGAGTAAGAAGGCGTTGTTGGAAATGGTGTCCTTGGTATCCTGTGCTTTAAGGAACCAAATTCCTCCCCACCACCAAAAAAACCCAAACCACACCACCCCCAAAGGAAGACCCCCAGAAAACCCCAACCAGTACCCAGCTTTTGTTTTCATAATACATTTTGTGCTGTGCTCTCCTTGCATAGGAGAAAAAAAAAGGTACAAAACCCTGAATGTCAGGATTATGGTTATATTTTGTGGAGTTGAGATGCAGGACTGTAAGTGTGAGGACACTTTGCTTAAGCACTAAAAATCCAGCAATTTTCATCCACTTCTTATTGAAAACCCTGCTGGCAGCTTAATTAGTTCACTTTGGGCAAAGTTCATTAGTGGCACTGGGCATCCAGCTGGGTTCTATTTGAAAGATGTGGTTCTTACCAAATTCTGTACAAGTGGAATTTTCTGGGAAATGTGTAGCTGTGTAGTTTTTGCTCAACAGCACTTGGGGGTTGGGCGATTTAAAGATCCAGATCCATCTTTATACTTTTAAAGCCACAGTGGAAGTAGGAGTGACCTAGTGAAAGTAGAGACTTGGATCTATGTCTGTCAAAGCATGGGGCAGCTTATGCTTTAAGCCATCTAACTGATCTTCACATGGATAAGGTGAGGATGATAATGTGTGTCTGTTTCTGGAGATACTGCAACAATTATCCTTCTTCTTTATGATAAGAACTCTTTCCTTAGGGAAATAGAAGGTGTTAATCGGGTTTAGCTTTAAAATAACAAAACTCTATACTCAAAGCAAGAACTGAACGTTACATGAATTTCAAAAATGCTTCCTTGTCTTCTCATTGAATTGTAAAATTCATAGGTTATCCCAAGGAAGAAATCGTCTGAACACTCACGTGAGCCTGGCCCAGGTAACCCTTGCAGCCCATGCTGCTCCAACAGTGTGTTCAGACTCTGCTGTGTTCATATCAAATGTTGGGCTGCTCTTTGCTGCCCAGTTTTGCCAGTGTAGCTGTATCAATGCAGAGAGTCACAAATAACAATTCCTTTGCTAGCATTGCTGTCACCAAAGACTGCTTCAAGGGACACGGCCTGTTCTGCCATGGAGTTGCATTTGTTATCTAAGACGTGGTGTGTTGGATATTGCTGTGTATGCTGCACCTCAGCTATAGATGCTCTCAGACCAGCAGTGTGGCAGGGACACTGGTGATCTCTGGTCCTCTTGAGTGGAGGGTTTGCAGGTGGCTGAGGAGATGGTGGGGATCTCCTTACCAAAGCATTTGGAGAATGGTTGAATTGATTGTTTTCTCTCAATTCCGTAGGTACTAATTTGAGGGGGATGAAACAAGCCATGTATGATGGACCCCGGATGGAACAGGAGTTGTCTGATGCAGAGATTGCTCGGAAGCTGCAGGAGGAAGAGCTCCTGGTAAGTAGAGAGGATGCACTGGTCAACTTGAAAGAACTAAGGCAGCCAGCAATGACAACTTTAATTTGTAAATCTTTGGTATATGAGTGACTATAAGACCTAAGGTCTTGCTCCTGTGCATTCTGCTAATTACCTTTGTCTTCCATACACACGAATATGGAGTGACAGCTGCCTTCCAGCTAGTAAAGCCCCATTGTTTGAAATAAACACCCCAAAATTAAAGTATTGAAGCAGAGTCATATTAAATGAATGTTTCCAGGCAGGTAAAGATGGCCTATAGTCAGTGTGATCAGCTCACAAGTGAGACAGGCCAGTGCCCATCTCTAAAAGAGAGGGCAGCAGAGTGGGAAATGCATTGTGGTTGGACTGGCAGATACATGAGGGCAAAATTCAGCTGAAAAGCTGAAATGGCAGTTTGATGTAGTGAGGTAGGTAAAAATATTTGGATAGGATGGTAGTGTGTTTGTGTAGGCACCTACTTGCCCTGCCCAGTAGGTTAATAATTATGAATAATTAAGAGATATTACTCTTTTATCTCTTTTTTTTCTTCTCTCACCTTTTTTTCCCCCATAGGCTAATGAGGCAGATCAGAAGGCAGCTCAAGTAGCACAGGATGAGGTGAGCAACGAGTCAAATACCTGTGGAATTCCTTTACTTGCAGAAGCTGCTAAACACCCCTTGTCCCCTCTGACCCTCTAGCTGTTAATTCCTCTCCTTGTAGGGGTAGCTTGGGGCTCCAGTGAGGTTTTCTCCCAGATGGGTTTCATGTATATGCTCAGGCTGGCCAAGCAGGGAGCACTGCCTGTTGCAAAGAAAGGAAGTTTGTGGTTCTGTAAGAGTATTTCTTGTAACTGAGCCCCATGGGAGACTATCCAAGATGCTGTGAGATGAACCACTAACCCCTTTAAGGAAGAAGAACAGAGGGCAGAAAGGCTCTGCAAATGCAGTTCTGGCAAATCAGGGACCTCCTGGGCATGCTGCATGTCACCAGTCTTAATTTTGCCCTGTCCCTTGATTTCTGATGACAGATGGATGAAATCCTGGATTTGCACCCTTCCCATTCTGCACCTGTCCATGGGAAAGGGTTTGAATAAGTCAAACCCAGAAGAGCAGTAAAATTGTCTGACAGAATCTGTTTACCTTCTAGGAAATTGCTCGGCTCTTGATGGCTGAGGAGAAAAAGGCTTTAAGAAAAGGGAAAGAAAGAGAAAAGTCTTCCTTCGAAAAGAGGAGGCATGATCAAGACTGGAAGGTATGTCAAGCTTCAGCAGGCACCACAGATAAGGTACTATAACATTATTCCCATTTCCAGAGGGAGGTGAGTGTGTGTGGTGAGAGCAAAAGGTGGTGATCCATCTAAAAGGTCTTGCTGTCTGTTATTCCGCTGCTTCCTGAGCCTTCTGGAGCCTTCTCCTTGGTTAGATGCTTTTGGCTTCAGCCTCAATCAAGGTAATCCTTGGGATCTGGCCTTGGAGGATGGCACTGGATGTCACAGCACCTTGTGGCCTCCCTGAAGCACTTTCAGTCCCTGGTGCAGGACCTTCCATCTGCTGAAATCCTGACTGCAGCAATAAAAGCAGTAGTTGGTTCTGTTTGTGTAAGGTCAATGCAGCTGCTTCAGTTGTCACTCTGCCTCGTAACTGGCTGTGTAATGACAGTTCAGAGTCTATTGTGCCTGGGTTTTTGTAGGAGTAATACCTAGGAGTAATAAAGAGGCTTTGCTGGCCAGTATGGAAAGGGATAGCAAACAGATTTTATGGGTTAGCACTGCTAAGGTGCTAAAGGGGATGCGGTGTTAATCTTGGGACCAGATGGTGGCAGCTCTGGTGTTTTCAGCCTCCGTGCTGAGTTTCAGTGGTTGCAGGAGCACAGCTGCCTGCAGCTGGTCCTTCCTGCTCAGCCCAGCCTTGTGCACAGTCATTACACACAGACTGTGTTCAATCCCAGCTTCGGAACAGTCCCTTAGTGCTGTCACGTATTCAGTGCAAAAATTGAGTTTGGCTCAGCAAGGCTGGGGTTTGTTTACTGGAAACGAGTCCTGATGCTGCCATTTGCGTGTCTGGCTGTAGTTAATTATTGTGTGTGTAAACCAAGCACGAAAGGACTGTGTGGAGTTGTGGCAGTCCCGGTGTACTGGCTGGTGTCTTGCAAGGCACACAGATGAGCTGATTTCCTTTCTTCCCGTCAGCCTGATGCAGGCGAGTCCACGCGCTCCAGGTCAAGAGAAGGGCCCGAAACTCAGCGACACAGAAGTGACAGGTCTTCAAGGTGAGATTGAACTAGCTGACAAGAATGGGGAATGCAGCTGGGAAGCTGCTGAGAAGCTGAGTCTTAGGGAGGTATAGTGGGATGACCAGCCTGATCCATCCACTAGGGACTTGGTGGAGAGCAGAGCAATGGAGGGCACAGAGCTCATGAGGTGTTGGTGATGTGCGTCACTCACTGTGCTCGTGGCACTTGTCCATACTGGTCTCCATGCCCGGTGCTGACAGAGATTGATGAGCTTATGCAGTGACATTTGTTAAATGGCAGAGAAACACTGAGACAGTCAAACAGCTATTGGGGATGTGAAACAAAATGTCATCTCTAGGCAGGAAGGAGTAATCCCCGTGCATTTGCACAGCTGCTCCCTTGGTCCTTGCTCCCAGTTAAGCCCTGTACACAGCTCCCACTGCTGCATGTGAACACCCCACTGCAAGCAAGAGCGTTGTGCTTTGGGGTGCCTCATCCCAAACTGGGGGCATGCAATAGCCCACTGCTGAATCATGTGGTACTCTGGCTCAATGCCCTTCATGAGGTACTAAACCCTGGAAGTGACCCCAGTGGCTTTGATTTCCATTCCAGAAAGGAACCTAGAAATTCTTGTTGAATTTACAAAAGAAACAACAAACGGGGTGTGCAGGTGGAGACGGAGAGAGATTGTATTAAAATACACTGGGGGTAAAACTGTGCAAGCATTAACTACTCTAAAATGCTGCCCTTTCGAGTGAGGTTTGGAGCAAACTTCATAATGGAAATTCTTTATTTCCTGACAACTTAAACCATTATTAAATGAAAGAGGTCCATGAGAAAAAGTAAATACTCTGCTTTTCTCACTGCAGAAACAGTATTGGGCTGTGCTCAGAGGAGCTGTTCTGCAGGCGGAAAGTCTGGGCCAGGCAAGGTTTGCATCAAACTGACAGTAACAGACCAGACAGCTGAGATGTTGCTCTTGCTACACTGTTGTGCCTTTGAGTTATTTCCCAACACTCCTTTTACACTGTGCTTTGCAGGTCACAGCCTCTCCTCGATGATTTTGAACACTCTCGGTATTACACGAGCCAGCCCAGCCCCTTGCGCCAGATCCCCAAACCCGAACACTCTCCTAAAGGTAGGATCAACCCCAGGGCTGCCCAGCACTTGGGTTATTGTCAGCTGTTTTCCTCACACAAGCAGCCTGCAGGGGACAGAGTGTTTGAAAGTGATGCAGCTAGAGAAGAGGAATGGGAATTAATGCCCCAGCAGGCAGGTGATGCTGGGCAGTGTTTGGGTTGCACTTGCTGAGCACGTTGCAGACTGAGAGACTAAAAAACTGAATTGGTTTGCTGGGAATTTGTCACGGTGCTGTCTGCATGTCCTCCGTGGTCTCTTAATGATGAATGACTGTAAATCCAGGTAGCAAATGACAGAGAAATGACATGAAGACAACATTATGATGGATTTTAGGTGACTCACTGGTATCAAACAATCCAATGCAAGACAGAACCTCACAGTATCACCTGTCTGGTGAGCAGACGGGATGATCAGACAGAAACTTGTCCTGAGAGCAGGCTGGTTTTGTTCCTGTAGCATCTCAGCACTGCTTTGTTGGTTTGTTTCCTGAAATCACTTGGCATAGAACAGTGTGGGTAGGGTCGCCCCTGCAGTTGTTTTCAGTCTGAATGCCCATTGTCTGAGTTTCCTGTAGAGCCTCTGGGGAAGGAAAGAGGCAGTCTGAGTTTAACTCAATCTCAGATTTCTTCCAGCTCTGCTACTGAGACTTAAATGTGGACGCTTTCCTTTCCAAAATTTAAAGTTTGGTAAACTGATATTCTGTCTTCATCAAGCAAGCTAGAAAGTTGATGGCACTTCATAGGGTCTGTTTGCTTTAGTGAGACTGTGCAATGGGGCTGCAGCACCATTCATACCCTAGAAGAAATGCACCTGTCTGCCTGTCTTGTGGATCTGTCCTTCCTTTTGCTTGAGTCATGTAACATATAGTTCCCATTTTGGCCTTTGACTTTACCAGTACCCTAGAAGTCAGACAGACAGACAAGAGGGCAGGACAGGTAAAATATGACTTCAGGTAGTAATTTTTTCACCAGGATCTAACCTCACAGATTGTTTCCTTTCTGTTCTGTTTTCCAGGTTCCCGTAGGAAGCAGTAAACTGTGCTAGCCTTTGCTTTGGTACTGACTCCTCTGTAGCAAACATTACTGGAATTGCCAGGCAACTTTCTCGATTCCTGACCTGATGGGAGGCCCTCTCTTCACTCCCAGGATCATCTCTATAAGTGTCATCATATTAAGGAAAATTGTTTGTTTCAATTTCTTACTGATCTGTGATGACTTGAGCAGTGCCGTATAATCTAGTTGCCACTGAGCTGTGCAAATCAACCAGCTGGCTCAACAGCTCCCTCAGACATTCTTTCGAGTCTTTCTTTTTGTTTTTAAGCTTTGGCTGGAGCTTTGACAAATAGGACAAATTAAGATGCATGTACAATAGAGGAAAATGGGAAGAAATGAGTTGGGTTATGGCAAAGCAGCAGAACATCAGAAATATAAGTCCTTTCTGCATTAGGATAACTCAGCAAAGCGAACTATAAGAGGAAATGTGTTTCCTCTTGTGTTGGATAGGACAGCTGAGCCAACCTGACAGTCATATGAGCGTGCAGGAAGGAGAAAGCAGTGTCAAACATATACCAGCAAAAGCCAAACCCTGAGACTGGTGAGGAAGAAATTGCCTATGAAACAGAATTTTTTAACTGCTGTATTTTTTTCGAGGGTTTCCAACAATCTGAATAGAGTGTGTATAGGCATTTAGCTCCAGAATATAGGATAGAACAGTTAAAAGGAAAGACAGTTTAAACTGAAATTAGACCTTGTGTGCACGACTTTTAAGATTTGCCAGGGAGTTCAAGAAGCTGTGAGTTGTGGTTCAGGAAGACTCATAGAAACAGATCTATGTGTCTGAAGGGACCTCTGTGGTCACCTGCTTTGAGCTTCAGTATGATAGAAGCCAAGGATTTTCACTGAAGCCAAGTAGGATCTCCTGTAACTCCTAGCTCAGTTGTTGATGCACTTGAATAGAGTAACTTGTTTCTGAACTTGGATATGTCTTGTAAACATGGGGCTGAAGAAGGGAGTGCCATATGGACATTGAGCATCGAATTCAAAATCTACAGTTACAGGCAACCCGAGCCAGACATGGAGTGCTGAACAGTCCACACGATGTCTGTGCTGACTGCTTTCCCTCTCCACTTCTCCATCCAGCACCCCAGGCAAGCTCCCGTCAGGAATAAAACAATCATTGCTCTCTAGGGCACAGCAGGGTCTGCAGGTTTGTTGTCTGTATATATTTTCCCATGCAGTGAGTGATTCCCTCCTGGCTTGTTTTCCCTCCACCCTTTGAAAATCATTTTTCTCTTGCACAAAAAAGTAGCCTTTTCCCTTGGCCTCCTCTCATTTCAATTCTTTTGTCTTTTAATAATTTTTTTGCCATTATGGTCAGGTATATTTTTAAACTATAATGCTGAACATCTGGACGATTGCTTTGAGTCTGTTCAGCCAGGGCAGGCTGGTTATTTATGGGCCAGCCCAGTTCATGGCAGTGAGCTTGGCTGCTTTGCTGCTGCAGCCCAACTTCCTTAGTGCCAGCGCTGAGTCTGTGTCACCACACTCTCTGTTCTCTACGGCAGCTCCAGTTCTGCCTCTGGCCCTGCAGAGGAGGGGAGACACCTGTGCCTGGGCATGGAAACATGGACTTGCCCTCACCACTGAGCTGTCTGGGAAAGGAGCCTTGGCAGCTCTCTGGAGCTTTGTAGGGGGGAGCACCTCTAGGAAATAGGAAGAGAGCGTGGCTGGCCACTGTTCCTCTAGTGTACAACTCAACCCCGAGGCAGCTGTAAGACTTTAACCTTGGCTGTTGTCCTTGGTCAGGATAGTTACTGGGCCAAATCACTGGGAAGACAGTACAGCTCCTTTTTCACATAAGTTGCAGGAACAAGTTTAGTACCACATCACAAGCCCATGTCTTGCCTTGACCAACAACTCAAGAAACTTCCTCTCCTACCCCCACTGGCCTGTTGGCAGCAGTTCAGTACCTGTGAAGAACCACATAACCCCTGATGGATCTCTGCACAAACCAAAAACCTTGCCATGTAGGACTTTGTGTATGGGCAGAATTCTGCTACCTGCATACTGTTGCTTCCAGACTGGGAGCTTACCTGCCCACATGGGCCTCTAAGTGACTTGCAAGGTCTTGCTTGCCGCTGGTTCTCAGGAAATATCCAGTCAGCAGCTAGATTTTACTGTCCTTGCCTTGTTCATTCTTCTCATTCTGTCTCTGTCCATTCAGTAGTGTTCATGCTGTTTAAAAGGATCCAGAAAAATATCAACATAAGTGCTATTCTTTTCTTTCTTATTTGATAACTTGGCCCAGTGTGGCAAGCTCATCTACCAAGGTTTTATTTTGTAAGAATTTATTTTTGTATTTCATGTAACAGTCAAAATTTCCACTGCTGAAAATGCTATTTTCTTTTTCTGTGGGCTTTTTCCTTCCATTGCCATCAGAGTACTTATTGTTGTGAAACAGATGCCTGGTGGGGTTTTAAGAATTAACACTTCCTACAAACACCACAGTCCAGGCACTGCTGCTTGTACCACCTGGTGCACTTGTGAAAACTGGATGGAGAAAAGTCCTGCCAAATCAGAAAGAGGTTGAGCTTTGTACTAGCTGTGCTTGCGGAAACCCGGTGACTCTGTAAAAGGCAAGGGGTGATCACCAACTCGGAACTGAGCTCTACACAGGCCTCTGTATCTGGCTGTGATGGACTTTCTTGCACTGTGGTTGGCTGGTGTAACTTTTGTCTTAATCTAATTAGAGAAGTTATGAAGACGCTGAGCCCTGTGACATTGGAAGAACCTGTTAATTCAGGAGGGATGCTTGGGAGCACTTGCTCAGTGCCTCCTCTGGAGCTGTAGGATCTCCTTGGTTCTCATGGCTCTCCAGCCATGGCACCAAGAGACAAGAGCCCAAAAGAAGGATCCCAGGAGCAGTTGCTGCTTCCTTGGAAGCCTTTGGGGGGTGCTGAATGCTTTATGGACTGTTTTTCTCTGTATCGTCCCTTAATCCTTATCTTTTAATTCTTTTTCCCTACCGTTATTCATTTGGTGTCCCTTGTAAGTGTTGCTCCTGTTCTTTTAGTCCTTGTGAAAAGGGGGTTCCTAAGGCTTTTCTAGAAGGGGGGGAGAAATGCTAGGAATGACAGCTGAGGAAAGGAGGTAGTAAATGGGATGAGAACAGAGCAATTGTTCATCTTATACACGTTGGGGTCCTCAAGCTCATGCAGCCATACAGGTTAGAGACCTCCTGAAGCAAAGGTTGCAACTGGACTTGCGTATTTAGTGACCACTTTTGGAAAGGGATTCCATGGTCCCACTGAAGTCAACAAGAGTTAAGGTCATGGGTGAACAAGGAGCCACTTCCCTTGGGGCTCAGCAGTCACAGTTCTGCTGACAGTCAAGAAGATGCAGCTTGTGTAGGCGAGATGCAAAATCAGTACCTTGTACATGTGTCCCTGGAAAGAGGCACAGTGGAGCTGATCTTCTAAAAAGAAACACTCAGAGCAATATTTCTTTTTCTATGACAGAAAGATGTTTAAGTATCATGATTTTTTTTACTTGTTTACTCTTGCCAAGTTTCAGTAGCTTTTCCTTTGGGTTTGCTCTGGATTTAGTAGCATATTGGAGCTGTTGCTGGGACCCCTTCCCGGGGCGTTCGGGTCCTGCATCCCTTTCTGACTCTGTGCATTAACAAAGCACCTGCCACCGCATGGAAAGCTCATCTCCTTTAAGTCCTGGCACTTCCTAACCTTCCTAGTAGCCACATCTCAGCAGCAAGAGCTCTCACCACCTCCTCGCCTCCGTCCAAAGCACAATGGTCTGCAGAAGAGAGGTCGGGTAACCTGGAGGGATCGTGCCTTACACACAAGGATACTCGATGTCTTCAGCAGGCTGACCTGAGTCACCTTGCTGTGAAACACTGTCTTAATGTGGACTGTACAGCTTCCTGTAGCAAGAAGCAGTTGTCAACACAGGGATAGGTCCAACTGGTTGATTTCATCTTTTTTTAAAGAACTTCATGGGTTTGAACGTGGTGGGGTGAGGAAATATCAGCTGTTTAAGGGATAGATGAATTCTCATCATTGAATTTCTCCACTTGGGGAAGAAGGATAGAAGTTACAGATGCTGCAGTCTGCTTCTCTCTATAAAAGGGATCTTGTATGTACAGTATTTTTATATCTCTGCATTCCCACCTATCAGGATTTGAATCAGGATTGATAACATTCTCTACTTACGGGAAAAATTGGATTGTTATTTTTTCAGAGCTAGACCTCTGTGTGTTTATTTTGTGCCAAATTACAGCCACTGTTACATTCTAGTGTTTTCATTCAGTTTATTGCTGTTCATCAATGTGTATATTATATATTTTTATTATCAAGGATTTTATTTTCATTCATATTATCCTGTATGCAAACTAACTGTGGATTGCTAATTTATATATATATGTAAGGGGGAGCACTTGGAGACAGTGTGAGGATTCCCCTACTTAGTTTACACTCTTGTAATTGAGCACAGCCAGTCTATGGAACTCGTTGCTTCCTTCACAGAGCAATCTCCTGTGTGTTTGTCCCCCTGAGCAGATGGCTCCTGCTGTCTCTCCTGGCAGCACTCACACTGCAGGACTGGGTGAGATGCAATAGGAACTGGAGCACAACTCCCAGCATGGCCTGACAGGCGACTGAGCTCAGTGCTGTCCTGGTAGTGGTGCCAGGGCAGGTGCTGCAGCAGGAATGCCCAGCAGGATGGTGGTGTCTGTGAGGTTTACTCTTAATCTGTCCCCAGCCCATGGACAGTTGGTTTTGCTGCACTCTCCCAAGGCGTTCAGGGCTTAGTTTTGCAGTTGCTTTGGGAGGTGTGCGTGCCCTTACATGGAGCACACCATGGGCAGCCTGTCTTCTTTTTGTTGTAGAGGTCAGGCGTAAACCTGCAGCGATCCCAGTTTGCTGCAGTCCAGCACATTTGTGGCTATGCTGCACACAGGTGCCACTTGGAATGCCCTGCCCAGGACAGGCTGTGGGACATGGGTTTCATGTCCAGGAGCTGCCCAAGCCTCAGCTTCTGGGCTGGAGATACTATCAGCCACCTCCTCCCCATCAGTAGCACAGGGAAAGGCTTAGCTCTGCCGTTTGAGCAGTGGCACACACAAATGAGTATTTTCTACTTCATGGTAAACAAGTTCCACTGTATCAGTGTTCACTCTAAGTAGACTCCATGGTCTGTCTCCAGCTGCATCTGTGCACTGCAATATAGTTCATTGCCTCAGATAAATAACTGCAGTTGTCTCATTTAGCTCTTCAGGGTAAACTTTCAGCCTGTTGAATCTAAATATTAGCCATGCGATGAGGTGGATTAGTCAGAAGGCTTAAATTCCTCAGAGCTGCAAGTGTATCCTGCATTGTAACAGCTAATCCTTAAATATGAATTGCACACTGACAATAATCTGTCTATGCAAGCCTATTCTTGGTTTTATTTTGACTGTTCACTCTATAATTTTACCAGGTTTGGCATAGAACTTCTGAATGACATTTAACCAAAGTATCATGTCTGTGTGTGTGTGTATAGCATGTTTTGCTTCATACTCCTGAATTGCCATCGAATGTAAAGGGAACATTGCCTTGCCCCATTTTGCTCAATAAACCGCTGTATTTCGTTATCCACCCCGTCCTTCTGTCCCTCCGTGTGCTTTTCTGGAAACCTAAGTGGGTTACACAAAAGCAGGGGAAAACAAGACTTTGTTCCACCCTTTGTTCCTGAAGCTTAGCTGCTTCTACCAACAATTATGTTCTTCCACTGTAATAGATGTAGCAAACAAACAAATTTGTATTCAATTTGATTATTTTGTGGACAGACAGATGGAAAAAAGGCTATGTAATATCTTGGAAAAGATCTGGACTGTTTCATTTCCTGATACTGTGATACTGAAAAATAAAGCAGTATAATTATTTGCAAGGATAGGATGCTCTTTCTTATTTCATTAACACAGCTTTTAAGTTTGTCAAAAACCTGCTTGAAGATTCCCTCAAACAACATGTACCTACAGTGGTGGGACAGAATGCAAGAAAGAAAAAGGGCAAATGCCCTGGGACTGACTGCCATCTTCAAAGGCATCAGCTGAGGCTGGAGCCACATGCAGCTCAAACATGAGCAGACCCGGTCCCATTGTCATGTCACAAACTGAATTTGTGACTGAACATGCTAAAATAAAAAAGTCACAAAATACAAATTCTGGATGTCACATCCAGACTGTAAACGGTTCTTAAATGCTTATTTACTCATTTCTCTCTACTTGCCAAGCCTAAGCATTGCACAGGGGAGCAGAGAGCCCTTTGGCATCCCAGCACAGGGTGCATCAGGCTTTCCCTCCATGGACCAGGGGCTTGGGCTGCACAAGTGAGTGCTCTGACTCCAACAGAGTTCAAGTTTGGGCTGGATTAGGGTCTGTGTCACACCGCTACCCCAGTGCTTCCAAGTGCCTTGATGTCATCTTTACCTCCCTCCAGCTGCATCTCAGAGTCCCTTGGGTATTAGCAGTGAGTGGAAGTAGGAGTCAGCAAAACAGACATGGCTGGCAGGGGAAGAGTCTGGTTGTAAAAACAGGGCTCTTGGGAGCGCCAAGAGCTCTGCCAGCTTACAACCTATTGCAGCCTCTTGTCTGGAGTCACTGGGTCGGTCTGTTTGCTCTGAAAGGCTTCTTTCATGCCAGCCTTGGCACTTGTTGAAGCATTAGGCTGTGGTGGGAGCGGGGCCAGCTGGAGCCCTGAGAAACATCTTCCACCTGATGCAGTGGTGTGCACACAAAACTGCATGTGGGGTCCACAAAAAGAACACTGAAGAGCCCCTGAGGACTTTTTTCTGTACCAGAAAACTTTGTTCTCTGAGTTTCCAAGTTGCAGACGGTGAGTTTGCCATTGTGGGTGGATCCATTGTGCCACTGGTGGTGGATCGAGGTTTCCCAGGTGTCTTTCCTCTGTGAAAAACGTTAAGCCAGTGGAAATTGCTGAAAGTCACCCTTGCTGGGTACCCAGCAGCCTGACTGCCCCTTTGCCTGCTTCATCCTGCCCTGCAAGGTGGGAGTTGCAGGTGGCAGCTGCCCTCTCCTTCTTGTAATCATGTCCAGATCCTCATCTCCCACCCAGGTCCATGCTGGTAGGGGTTCCCTACCTGGAACTGATGCTCCTTTTGTTCTGAAGGCAAATCATGGCTGCAGAGACCCAGAACCTAAACCAGGTGTGGTATCTGAGGTAGAAATGACTTGCTGTAGTACACACGGTAGGTATGTACTATTCCCAATTCATTTTCCAGAGATCTGGTGGGTTACAGCATGGCTGGAGGTGGAGAACATCTTCTCTGCCATGTGAAACCCTGGTTTATTCCTGAAACTATTCCTTCTCAATTTCAATATTGAGCAAAATTAGCCCTTGTATCCTAATTCTTTGCACCATCCTGCTAGCAAACAAGTGACAGCTCCTGGCACCAGATAGCTCAGGTCTGAGGTACACGTGCCCATCACCCTGATTTCTTCTTTCAGAGACTGTGATCCTTGAACAGTGCCCCGAGTCGATCCTGAATCACTCTGGCCAGAATTCCTGACACAGTTAATGGCAAAAATTAGATTTAGTAAATGAGACCTGGGATCAGGCTGCAAACCAAGTTTAAAACAAGCACAGAACTTGAGTCTGGCAGCTGGGTATTTGTTGAATGTCTGTGCTTCCCTGACCCCAGAGAGCCCCAGACAAGCACCCAAGCAGCTCTGCCAAAACCCGCTCCAGTTTCATGTTGTTGCTGGTGAGCAGCAGCTCTTAGTACTGACACCAGTTTTCACAGTCTCCTCTCCTCTGGCACTACTTTTGCTTAGTAATAGCTCGCATCCTGCCCTTTTCCCCCCAGCAGACATCCTAACTTCACCTCGGTGACTCACCTCGTGGTCTTTTGAGGCCAGGCTTCAAACATAGGCACTGTGAGCCCCTGGCTGCTGCTGAGGGCTCAAAGTCATGCTGCACATGATTTCTATTTATGTGTAAACAGCGTAATACCACGTCACAGGACAAGTTTTTCCTGGCTATTTTAGATTTGGATGGTTTCTCATTTTACTGAAAACATGGTTGACATATGCAGGGTTTAACTGTGAGCCAGAGGAACCCATGTGTGTCTCACTGGTGGGGTTTATACCCACGTGAGCAGAAGGGCACCAGCATCCCCTTCCCTGGGCTGAGCTTGGAGCTGGGACAGGTTCTGACCCAAGAGTGCTCTACACTGCTGCCTTCCTCCCCTCTTCAGCCTCCCCAGGTGCAGGCAGTGCCCGGAGAGCAATGACATAGCCATGCACGTGCATGACACCAGAGGTGCTTGAGGAGTGTGAGCTTTGTCCCAGAAAAACTGAAAAAGAGCTTTAACAGGTGCTGGTACAGGAGGTTAACCAAGGGGAGGTGGAGTTTGCGGGAAGGATGAGATGCCCACGTACTCAAGGTTTCTTCCCACCACTGGCACTGGCCACCACCTGCCGCACAGCACATTATCCCAAAAAGTTCTGTTCAGCCTGCCAAGGGACACATAAACCCCACTCAAGCACCTCACTTGTGTATTTTTATTTACTTTTTACTTGCTCACAACTGATGAAACACTGAAGGCCAGCTTGAAGGTGCCTGTTAATGTTCAGGAACATCCCTCCCACCAAGCACGCAAACAGGCCTGGAGGAAGGGATTGCTTGCAGTCCTCTCCAAAGGCGAAGGAAGGCACCAAGAATAAGGGGTTCTCAGTGAATTTTCTAGGCTGCTAGCAAACCTAGATGCACTCACCTACTGGAAAAGTCCTCATCTTCAGGCAGTGAGTCCTGTGCACAGACAGGACTGTCAGTGTTGCCACAGGGAACCTGGGAGAGTCAGTGCAGAGCGTCCCACAGGAGGAGAGGGTTGCATTTCTGCCATACCTGAGGCAGAGAGGTCCCACAGCTGCTCCAGCGTGGCCGTGGCTGCAGTTCTGGCAGCAGCTGTGTCCCGTTAACATTCCCAGGGGATAACAGGGATCAGGAGCAGTAGTACAGGCCTTTGGGTGGGCAGGTCTCTGCTAAAGAAAACTGGAATGGCCTGACAGCAACAGAAAACCAGGCTCTCCTGGTACTTGCTCCACTGGGAAGCTAAGCCAGCTCTCCTGGTGTCAGGAGTGAAACCAGCTGTGCAAAGGTGCACATTAATGCTGGCTTGTCTCATGCATAAGGATACTGCAACAGCCAGCCAAAGCTGATCCCTCCTGGCCCTGCTGTTCTCTGTTTTCAGCTGTGAGAAGACCAGAGCCCTTATGGGCCCAGGCTGACAGCAGAGGCTCCTGTTGGAAGTAGGTAAGCCAAGAAGGGGTGGTTTTCTTTTCTGTGGGACACGCTGGTATCTGGTCTTGGGAAGGTGTCTGCTTGAAGTCAGGATGTGCTGCTTGACCGGACCCCAGCACCAGCTGTAATTTAGAAGTCACTTTCTGCTCAGCTGAAAACTCTCTTTTCTCTAAATAATATCCTAATTTCATGAACTTCAACTGTGCAAATAGAGCACACATTCCCTGGGAGAGAATGAGAGAAAGTCCCCAGGACCAAGGGAATGTGTCACCATCTGGGCAGCCAAGCCCTGTGACCCAGTCCACCAGACTTTTGAACAGAAAATACTCAAAATGAGCTACTAAACCTAAAAATCAGAGAACTGGCAGTTCTTACAGAAATAAAACAACAAAAAACATTGAGTACCTGTGCTCACCATTTTAGTGGTTTATTGGAATATTTATGAAGGCAGTACAAACCCAGGTAGGAAGCTGGAGGCCTCATTCCTTAAACTGTATTCCTTGGTACCGCACAGCCCAGACTGAAGTGAGTGCTGATCACCTGTGACCTTGAGGTGTGCAGGTTTTGAGTCAGTCCCAAAGTGGGAGCTGTGTGAGCTGAGCTCAGGCCTGGAGCATTCCAAGCCAGCCTGGCAGCAAGGCAAACATTAAAATATTGTGTGCCACTGAAGTGGTTTTGCCCTCAGAAAAAAATCCCCAGAGCTCACATTGATACCTCTACCCCACACTTACTGGATGTACTAGCCTTCTTTGTGTTTCTCACGTGAGTGAACTTTACTCAGTTGTAGTGCTGGCTATGGTGTGCTATCCAGTCCTTCCTGGTGAGAACTCTTTTTTTTTTCCCAAGGGATGGGAGAAAACCATGGCAGTTTACCTACCAATCCAGCTATCCCCTGAGAAATGAAGAGCAAATTAAAAACAAAAAAAAATTTTTTGAAAATTAACTTGGATTAATAAAGATAAATTATAAAAAATTTTTGGAACAACAACCAAAAAAAAAAAAGTCAGGAAGGCGGAAAAATGCTTTATTCTTCTTTTAAGTGATTATTTTTGCCCACATGCCCATCCGGGTGTTGTGCCCGGGCCCGGGATGCTCCAGCAGCACGTTCTATCCCAGGGCTCTCTCTAGTGGCCAGAAAGGAAAGGCTGAACAGCAGCGGCACTCGGGGACACGCACCTGCACCCAGGGGCTGCGATTTAGGGTGCCGACACCCCCCCATTACACAGCAGAGAAGCTGCAGGCTCCCCTCTCACGAACATGCCTCCTGATCAGGCCAGAGGAGCACAGGGAAATGCAGCCCACACCTTCGGGGTGTGTAGAGAGAGGAGTAAACCCGAGATAGGTGGACTGATGGTGCTTCAGTCCTGCAAAGTCCTCAGGGTAAAAAAAGACACAGGGCTGTGTCGGATGAAGGCATTTGAAACCCTTCCATTTTCTGAAATCACTGCCGGGCTGAGCATCCCTTTACACAGCTGGATGGGGGCACTTTTTCACTACAGAGCTGTCTCAGGTTGGTCACAGACAGAGCTCAGTTTGAGAGCTGTCACTCTGCCTTGCTCCTTTCAGCACACTGCAGCTGGGAACTGACCGCAGAGAGGATTCCTCCTCTAGGCTGAGCAGCAGTCTTTGGAGTCCTATATATCTTAAAATTTTTTTATATAAATCATTTGGCAGCATAGGTGGTAGTAGCCACTGGCACCGAAACTACTGAGAGCTTGAAGGGTAGTATTTGGGCAATTTTCTTATTTATGGTATTGCACGTTTTCTGTTTATTTCATTATAGAAATTGTGCAGCAAAAATGTGGATTTTAATAATGTTGGATATGCGGCAAAGCCAAACACTCAAAAACTTGGGAAAAAAATAGCAGAATTGAAATGATAGAAGCCCCTTTGCCAGTACACAGTGTAATCCAGGGAAGCTCAGGGGCAGTACTTTTCCCTGGGCTCTTGCCTCAGGCCCAGGGCAAACTCACTGTGCGATGAGCTGCGAATAGAGATGCTGTGACCTCAGACTTGGGGTGGCAGCCACAGGAATGCTGTTCACTACCAGTACAACACATCTGCTACTAGGACATTGGGGAAAAAAAAAAAGGAGAAGTTAGACAAGTTTTAAAGCATTACATAAAGTCAAAACTCCCCAAAGAACGGGGAGTTGTGCTGGATGAATAACACAACCACTCACACCCAGCTCCAGCCAGGAGCCAGAGTCTCCACCACCTTCTTCTATAAGCTCTTAATGCCCTGAAGCAACTGACTCCTCCCTTTTATCACCAGCTTGCTCTCCTGGGAATAGGCCTTTTCACACTTGGCAAGACTCTTTTCTTCATCCTTCTGATGGATTTAAACTTTTCTCTCCTTCTGTTGTGAAGTGTTTTGGTTTACTCTTTGGAGGATTAAAACTTGACTCTTACACGCTAAAATTAATTCCCCAGCTTACCTCCCCCATCTCTGTTGTAACTTTTGGTGTGAAATATTTCAGCCTGTGTTTCAAAGGCAGTAAATGGTTTTCTTGGGCTTGCAGTGCTTTCTGTTTTGAAGAACCTTATCATACTGGGGTGTGAATCCCAGAGAAACCAGTGGCTGCTGCTTTGAACCTTGCAGTGACTTTTGGACGTGTGGCACCTCTGTAAGGCTGTACTGGATGCTCATGTGTCAAGTAACCTGTCTGAAAACTTGGCCTGGCAGCCTCCCCTCCAAAGCGGACAGGAGTGGGTGGCTTCTGCAGTGCAGGAGGGTCTGGATGGAGTATGGGCTGGTAAAGAGCTGCTGAAGTAACCTCCTAGTAAGTATTTTAAATATATTACTGAGCTACCATAACCTGTGGTAATTTTGCTACAGAATATATCTCTTCCACTTAATGCTGTGAACGACAGGAAAAAACACAGAAGGAATCCTTGTCCTTGCTAACCCATTCCCTTTTTGCTGAGCATGAAGGCAGGAAAAGCATCACTGCTGTACAGAACACTGGAAAATTCCCTTCAGGGGTTACCCCCATCCCACTCTGTTGGTTCTGTACAAACCGAAACAGAAAAGCAGTCGTTACCCCAAATTGCTTGAGCTGCACATGTAAGGGAGAGGCAGTCTAGCTATAGAATAGCATCTTAATAATCCCAGATTTTTCTTCTTTTCTGATCTCATTTGTTGTCTTTAATGGCTCTTCAGGAGCACAGCTGTATCTACCAGAATCCTGTGGATTTAGGCACATCACTATTCCTTTATCTAGTCCTCCTTTCAGTTTTTTTGTGTGTTAGTCTTTATCCTTTACAGCTTAATTGGCTTCTGTGTTACTGAAGGCTGCTTACTTCTTAAAGAGCATTGGAGAGTTGCATTGAAATATTTATGTCCAGTGCATTACTTCATTAAGGAAATGATCTAAAATGAATGGAGATTGAATTATGCCCAAAATGCCTATAAAACTGGATGCTGACTGATTACTTAATGGTTCTCCTGATACGTGATGCATTAGAGGTCTCTGTTGCCTTTAATTTTTCATGGGCTGAGTTCAGTCTTGCAGCAACCCCAGACTGCTGGTTAATGGTGTTTCCCTGTAACTAAGCATTTTGCTCTTTTTTCTTTCCTTGACATACATGGTGTTTTCATGATATATGAATTGAAGTGTCAAAGTCTGTTTTGTGCTTGAGAATGTACTTGGGGTCACTGAAGGGATTTCTCCCATTGCAGTGCTCGGAAGCCAACCTGTTCTGAAAATGCTGCAGCAGCTCAGGAGAGTCCCTGTGATGTGTTTTTCCTTTAGCTGTGTAGAGATAACGGTCTCAAAAGTACACTGGCTGTGGCAAGAAAATGGTTCTGTGGTTAAAAAGTGAAAGAGCTTAATCTGGTGCTAATCATTCAAAAGCATATTTGAACAGCAGTGAGCTTTTACCAAACCTTTGTTTTCAGAGCTTTTAGAAAGCTCAGTTTGGTCTTCAGTAACAGAGAACGAGTTCTTCCAGCTATGATCAGCTAATGCAAACAGCAATACACACATTACAGGATGCAAAGGAACGCTCCAGTAACTCTTTCAGACACTGCTGTCCTCACTTCCAAGCATGTGGTGCATATTCTTTTCTCCTCCTGACTCTTCTGTTTGTTTCATTCCTCAGGATAATCACTCTGTGCTTCCATAGTGGAGATGCTCCAGAGTGTGGACAGCACAGGGCTCAGAGTGAATCTGGGAACAGCAGAGCCTTCAACAGGGAGCTGGCTGCCTTGTTTATGACACTCCTGCAGCATCATTCCTGCTTCTCAGTGCATGCAGGACCAGCCGGGACAAGCCTGGCTTTTCAGGACCTGGGCAGTGCCTGTTTCAATACTTGGGAGGGATTTAATCACCCACAGACAGTGTTGTCCTGGCTTTCTGTGGGGCAGGAGTCGTCTGAACCTTCACTTGCACCAAAGATATTTCACAGGATTTCACAGAAATGCTTTTTTATAACAGAAATTTCATCTCTGTTTCCCTTTCAGCCTGTCCCTTAATCTGCCTCATGCACTAGGGAAATCCAATCTTCACGAAGTTAATTTTATAAATTGATGCTTATTGGATTATCTTTCAAATCAAATGAGCTTTAGCTGGGTGAGCTGGATATAGGGAACATACAGGGACTTAAAGGCAATTCAATTCATTAGTATCCCTCTGCTAGTAAAAAGTAGCTTCTAAAGAGCCCAATTTCCTGAAACACTGGGGATTCCTCCACAGGAAGGACAGCTGTAGCAGAAAATGGGAGATCTGGAGCCATCTTCCAGTTCAGTGGAAGTGCAGTGTTGGCAGGCTTGAGGGTACCAGTGAGAGGTGCCCGGTGCCAAGCAAGGTATATGAAACACATTGCCAGCACCAGGCCTCTCCTGGGGAAATCTGGGATTTCAGAAGCATGACTTAGAAGATCAGTACACTGACACACTTCAGACTATTCACCAGGAAATGTGTGTGGGATGTGCCTGGCTCAGGCTGACATCAGCTCCCATGGCTTGAGGAGCTCTAGACACCCTCCAGGCAGCACCCTCTGCATTGGCACAGCCGTGTTCTGCACCCAAAAAGTAGGTGGCTGGCAAGCTGAAAGCCCGGGGCTTATTCGGGCTGCTCACTGAGATGCAAAGCCATGTCTCCATTGAGCCAGGAGGGTGTGCTGGCTACACAGGTTTGCTCTGATAACGCTCTGCTCTCCAGGCCCTGCTGCTCAAGCTGTGCTGCTCTTTGATGGACTGAGCCCCCAGACCAAGGGAAGTGGTGCAAGGGGGAGCCTTAGTGTCCCTCAGAAAGAGGGGAGCCCTGGACCAGTCCTGCTTCTGCAGGGATTCAAGCATTTGACAGTGTCTCTGGATTAAATCCTGAAATATCCGTGCTGTGGGGAGCCAAGCTCGGCACTTACAGGATGCATAGTCCTGGGGCAGCCTCACCCTTCAGCACATGGATGGAGTTGATGTTTATGTGGATTCCGTGGATCTTCTGGGAGCTGTGTCCCTCTGGATGATGGCAAGCAGTGAGTCTGGGAGCCAAATGCAGCAACCAGACAGCAAAAAACTGTGTGGGTAAATAATCGGAGGGAGATGTAGGGAAATCAGGATTACTGTGGAGCTGGACATGGGGGAAAAGGTCACAAATGCAAGGAAGGAAAAATAGCATTTTTATTGTTTCTTCTAGAAAAAACTGGGGCGTTTGATTTGCCTTCCTGGGGAAAAGGGAATATCTTACTTAAAGCAGCCCCTGTCTCACAATGCAATGAAAACCCAAAACAAATCTTCTGACTCCCGACAGCTTGAGGTTTTTAATGCAGTAAATAAAGCTACATGTTTTCTCAATGTCAAAAAAAGGACCCGTGGTTTGTGACAAAAGTTATTAATTAAAAGTGTTCTCTTGGGCAGTGAATTCGGAGGCTGCCTCATCAGACAGTTATTACCAGCCCAGCACCACCATTCCTGAGACAATTGAAACTTAGCCTCCTGACAAAAAATTGATTTTGAAGATTAATTGTCCCCTGTAGCACAGTTTTAGACCGAACCGAAATACAGAGAGGACAATTGTTCTTTGGGTTTGATAGAGCTGTCTGTTTGATATCCACAGAACTGGAGCAGCTCTATGCATTTCTGTCCTGACTTGCAGACAATAGGGGGCAGTTTCAGAGTGGTGCCGCTGCCAAAAGAGGGAACACCCACGGGTGATGTCTATCCCAGCTGCACTCCTGGAACCTGCGCTGGACTGAGGGCATGGCAGACAAACTTTATATTTCAAAAGTGGAATTTCCTCGTGCAGCTCTGACTGCAGCAATGTCAGTTCTTACAGACTGCACAGCTTTTAAACCTGCATTGGAAAGACAAGTCCAAAAGGAAAGAGTTTATCTGGATGTTACTTTCAAACGTGTATGAAAGGGCACTGCTAGGAGCCCTGGGGAGCTCTTGTCTCCCCAGGGAGGACTTTTGAAGTGCAGTAAAACAAGCTTTGCTCCGTCAAACACAGTTATTGTATAGCTACTGTGGAGGTGTTGGTTTGAGCTGGAGAAACTCTCCAGTGTGGAAATTCTTCTGGGATATGCTTTTTTCCTTGTCTGGCTTCCTGTGGTTTGAGCTGAAACTGTCAGTGCTCCTCTACCCTTTGAATATATGACAGATAAGCTTTAGTGAAACTGGGCAGAGGCATCTCAGGTATTGCTGTGGGTACTCAACGAGAGAATCCACACTGGTGCTTGTGAAGGAAAATAGGTCTGGCATGTTCTGCTGCTCAGGAAGCAATGCATATTTGATTCTCCCCAGAGCCAGGCAGCTGAGTTTGAGTTGGGTATTAAACCTCCACAGGAACAGTGGGAGTAGAAAGGTGAAGGTGTGTCTTGGGCAGAAATTTGTCAGGATTTAATGTTTCAGGACTGCAAGGCTGCTGGTTCAAATGAGTGCCTGAACCTCGATGTGAAACACTGTTCTCTTGGCAGGTTTGATCCAGGTTTTCTGTAACAAACCCATCACACATGCTTTCCTTTTACACTGGCAAGCTTACAGCAGCAGGGAGACTGAGAGCTGACCTAGTCATGTCCTTGGTGGGTCTGGGTGCCTGGTTTCTTCTCTGCTCTGTGGCTGGGGAAAGATTTCCTCATGCCTTCATCCTGGCCTCTCTGTTCAAGTGTCTGTGGTCTCTGTCCCAGGACTCTTCCTTCTTGCTCCTTCTAAGAAATTCAAAACTTGAAGAGTTACTTATTCCAAGCAGGAGGGACTGATTGTGCACCTAATTAAGATGATCCCTGGGGAAGCTGAAGACCTGGAGGCATGAGCATGCTCTCAACTCTTGTGCAGACTGTGATGGGAATTGTTTGGGAGTGGGAAGGCAAAAGTCTCTTCTGAAATAGCACTTCAGGGAGAAGAGATGTTCGGGACTGCCCACTGCCATGGTGTTTAAGAGTTGAAGCACAAGAAACCTTGTGTTTCAAAAGCTTGCAAAAGCTGTGACTGTCCGTCACCTCTTACACCTGCACACAACCCCCGTCCCATAATTCCTCACCCTCTTATCTTCTGGTGTGAGAGAAACCCCCTCTGAATCAACTGATTTAATACAAGATTTACTAAGTTGGTCCCCAGAAGGTACTGGCAGGCTCCTGACAGCATTATCAGCTGGGGATGGTGTTTACCAGCACCTCTGGGGCTCCTGGACTTGCTGCCCAGGTCCCCAGCCACAGTCTGTCATTATCAGAGGGGAAGGTGTAGAAAGGAGCAAGTGATGTGAGTTTTGGTCTAGGATTAGCTTTGAAATTACTTTTTTCCAGCTCTCTGAGAGAAAGTTCTACAGAATAGTCCTCTATTCTGTTCTGCTTTGTGTTGCTGATAACATCACAGGGGGGATTCAGGGGGAAAAGAACCAACCAAACCAATAATAATAATAATAATAAAAACTAATTTACTTTATACAGGGAGAAGGAGAGAGAGGGCAGACTCCAGGAAAAAAACCTGTTTCCTGTGATGTCTCTCTTGCCTGAGCACAGGCCCCAGTGCCGGGGTCTCCTTTAGCAGATTGTTGTGTTGAGAGGCTTTGTCACATACCCTGCAGGGGCAGCATTTCTGTGGACTGGTGGGTGGGTACATTTAGTCTTCAGGGATCACCTAGTTTCCCTTCTGTTTGTATTTTTTTAGCTTGTTTTTACTAGGCTTATAATCAAAATAGGGAAAGGAAGAATAAAATGAAATAATTTTGAGTAAAAACATGGAGAGAAAATTCCTTGCTTGCTTGTGAATGACCCAGCTTTGTTTAAGCTCAGATACTCCAGGCTCCTCCCAAACCTTCCTCAGCAAGTCTGCAGTCTGCTCTGTATGTGCAACTGGATTCTTTGGCTGCTTGATGTCTCTGTGGGTTGTGGAGAGTGGTGGGTAAATAAACAGAGGTCATGCTGGAGCTGGATGGAAGCAGCAGTGGTGATGGGCTTGGTCCTCAGAGATGAAACTTTGACAGAGCACTGTGCCATTCCCCTTCCTTGCGTGTTCCTGTTAATGAGCTTCAGATTTTCAAGCCAATTGGAAAAGCAGGAAGATTTGGTTATCCAGTTTCCACAGGGAGCTGATGAGGCTCTGCAGCCATCCGTGCTGTAGGTCTGGAACCTGCCATAGAAATTTGGGACAGGGGGTCTTGGCTAGCCCCATCCCTGTCTGCTTAACCCTGAGAAACGCAGTGGCAGAAGGCGGCCAAGATGCCAGACTGCCGCAGTGTCTCCCTACAGGAGAAGATGAGGCTTAGCAATATGAGGCCAAAATCCTCACCATTGCCTGGTGGGGTCTTGCATGGGGGAATTGCTGCGTGCTGCCATAAAGAGGAAACCCAGCTCGGTGTGCGGGTGGGCCATAAGGAGACCGGGGGTGTTCCCGTGGCTTTGCAGGTACGCCAGTCTGTCCTCTGGGACTGATCACCCTGTAACACTGGCACAGACTGAGAATTCAGGTGGGACAGAAATGCTCCTCCCAGTCTGACACCATCACCGTCCTAAAAATAACATTTGCCACAGGTCTTTTGTTTATGCATTATTAAAATCTAGATCCTGTGCTGGAGCCAGACTGTGATATCTCCATGCCGTCAGCTATGGAGACATGGTTGGGCCTGAGATTGCTTTGGGCACTGTATAGATAAACTGAATGTGACTACAGCCACGGTTTCACACGGAAATGCCTCAGGAAAAGAAGTTTCCCATACTCATTTCTGCCCATGGTGATAAACTTCACTGTGATAGCAGCTGGAGGATCCAGCTCTCCTGTGTTAAACGCTGTTAAATGTGTGCACAGCTGGCTCTCCTTTCAAGTCCTTCTAGTCCTACGGAATTTGAAGCTTCTTGCCTGCAAAGCCAGATTTGCCTAGATACAGGCTTTTCCTCATGGTGATTCAGCAGGACTGTAGCTCTTCCCCAGGAATGTACAAAACCTTGTTAGGCACAATTAAAAGAAGTCCAATGACGTTTTTTCCAACACAATAAAAAGTTCTGCAGTGGTTTTCCTCAAACAAGCAGTTTTAGCTCACTGTATGGGTTTTCAGTTTGGGCCATTTATAAAGCTTCTGCCTGCAGTGTATCCATCACTTTTCCCAGAGCAACTTCAGAGGGAGAGGAGCTTTGTGTTGGAAAGATGGTGACTGGGAAAGTGCTCATCGCCAGCAAAACAGCTTCCCCGAGCCACTTCCCAGCCTCAGGGCACTTGAGCAAAATTGCATACAGGGCTCACGCTACAATTTACTGTTACTTGTGTGCGAAGATAAACTTGAAACATCTCAATCTATCTTCTAAGCTGCAATTTATGAGCTCCAAATGGCTGCGTCTTAGAGGGGAATAACAGATTTGAACCAAAACTCTGCCGTTCCGTCCCCGGAGGCAAAGAGAGACCAGTCAAAAAAACTGCCTTGAGTGGAGCATATGGATCTATAGAGGTAACAAACCCTCTCAGGAGGTGTCAGCAGTGCCACGGGCTCTGCGCTGCAGATCAAAGCAGTTGGGGCTTAGAAGTGATGGGCTTAAAGTGAGTGGCAAAGGCTTGACGAGGAAACGGTCTGGGAAATACACAGAAATAGCAAAGGCTTCTCTGTTCACATACTCTGTTCCTGTACAGTTCACACGAGAAAAAGGGGGAATTTGTCTATGAAACAGCTTTCTGTGACTTATTAATTCCATTCATCTGAGGATAGAGCAGCTCCCTCCAGAGTGCTTGTTATTGCTTGCCTGGAAATCAGTCGGGGTCTGTCCATGAAATGTTGTTCTGGTTGAAACTCCTTGTTCAGTCAGTAATTTATGCAACTGCTAGGAGACTGCTCAGATGGCTAAATGACTTCTATTAACATAACTTCAATTCTGTACTTTTAACAAAAATAATTTATGCTTCCTGTTTCTTCAGGACCCATTATTACACTTCAACTTCTGGGAAGAGATCAAGGCTTTGTCTTTTCACCTGTGAGTGCCTCAAGTTTTCTTTGAGGCTTGAAGCCGCTTAAATTTTCTCAGTAGCCAGACTGGGAATACGGAACAGGTTTTGGCAGGTATCAGTTCCTAAAGCCTCTTATCTTTTCCCAGGGAAGAGTCTGTTGGGACTTAGTTACACAGATAATTATGGTCAGGGTGGCTTCTCCAAGTGGATGCTGGTGCTTGCAAACTTAATGCCTCCTAGCAAATATTAGAGATTTTGACTGCACTTATCTACTGAAGAATAAAGAAATTCTACTGATGTTTGGTGCAACAGCTTCTCTGATAGTTGCTGTGATCTCTCTCATTAAGTCTGGTAGCTGTGATTTCCTGCAATAGCTGCACCAGCTGGTGCCCTGCCATGTCTCCATTTTTTCCCAATTATAAGCTGAGCCAGTTCCCTGTGGTAGATTATGGCCTGCCAGTGGGATCTAGATAGGAAGAGAAAGTGTTTTGAGAATTTAGGACAGAAAGTATCATAGAAGAGATTTAGCAAGAGGTGCCTATTAATTATAAAAGGTTGTATAAATTCCTAATCTACAAAGTGTTTTATTAATGGTGACCATTGTTAATACAAAACACTCACGTAAGAGTTGCATGAGCTGTGGAGCAACAGATGGGGGATCCAGTCCTTGCTTTCTGTTAAACAAGACCATATGAGCACACAACTGACAGCATGGGGAAATTCTTGAAAAAGTGCTTCTCCCATAATCTCAGAGGAGATAGTTTTATTTGAAATTGAGCACCATATGTGAAAGAATCCAGTTGGAGTCCTTCAGCTGGATTACTTTGTAATGCAAAAGGGGGAAAAGTCTATCTCCAATTATGACAATATATTTTGCCAGCCTGCACTGATGGAGTGTTGCCAGGGAAACTCTCTAATCATCAAAGAACACACTAGTTTTAATGTGATTTTGGTAGGTCTCCTAAGAGAATGGCTCATGTCCTTCCAGGAGAAAGGCACTGCTGAATAAATCATCCAGCATTCCTTACCAGTGAGACCCTCCTAAGACTACTGAACAAATGAGACTTATTCTCCTGAAGGGAGACACGGTTCCCCTCTGAGCAGCACACCAGGCATGCTGGCAGCAGCTGCTTGGAGGCATGTGCTTACATGCTGGGTGATTTCTTGGGGGATGCTGCCCAGAGTGCTCCTCAGGTCAGCAGGGTGGCTGGTGGGCCAGCAGAAACATCATGCAAGCAGGTTATTAGCCCTTTTGCGGGGGGGCAGTGAAGCCTAGAGGCAGACAATTCTGGAAATGAAGCTGCCCTGTGCTGCTCTGTTCTCCAAGCATCCTTGCATCTGGCTATTGAGCTTTCTGCTTTCTCTGCCCCTGCCACCCAAGGGCTTTCCTCTTTTTGGTACTGTTGCAGAACCGTATCCAGACAAGCTGCAGAAGCTTCTCCTAACCTCTGAGGAGCTGTGCCTGGACCAGCAGCCACAATCTCTCCCTAAGACTGCAGTGAGCTGCCTTTCTCTGCAGCAGGCAGGAGACACCTATGGAAGTGAGGCTGCCATTTGTTGGAGTATATAACTAACCAAAAAATTACAGGGATATGCTGCTTTGGATCTGGGCTTTCGAGATAGATCACAGCAGCCCAGAAACAGTTTAAATAGACTGTTCCATCTTGTGCGAGTTAGGGCTGGGAGGTCTCCCCTGACTTCAGGGGTTAATAGGTACCTGATTGGTTCAGGATTTTGGGTGCTGGTTATGGAGCTCACCCGCGTGGGACACAGAGTGCCACCTAAGCCCCAGCAGCGCGCATGGTGGCAGGACCCCCCGCAGATACTGTGATGGTTTTCCGTCTTATTCAGTGCCTCACGTGAAGGTGAGGAGAAATTTGGGCTCCTGCACGTTCAGTCCTTGGATCTGCTGAGGACACAGCACAGCCCAGGTGCTGAGTAGCCTGTCACAGGTAGGCTCATTTGCTTCATCATATTTTATTAAGTTTTCAGGAGGTGAAGGGGGAAGCACATTCCTTGTCCTGTTTTGGTTTAAAGACTCACCTTGAGGTCAGGCAGACTGTTTTACTCCATGTTTGCAGACAGCCAAATTAATTTCTGGGGCTATTTAGCAGGAGCAGAAGGTTTACCAGTGTGTTGTCCTGGAAAGCTCTTCTAATACACAACCTACATCAGTTATACTGCCCTCCATCAATTACATTGGTTAAGGAAGTCTTCCCTGGGTGACTTATTTTGTTCCACGCCTTCTCTCCTGCTTTGTATAAAATGAACTACCTTGGCAAAAGTCAAAGAAACACACTAAATCTTCCTGGCTATCTGCCCACAAATATTCCCTGCTTGTCCCTTGAGTGCTGGGGAGGGCTAATGAAAGCATGTGGGGCAGTTTTTGCTGTGTCTGCCTCAAGGGTCCATCATTCCCCTGAGATGATGCCTGCAGAGCAGACTCAGCCCTGGCACTGTGTGGATTTGGATGGGTTTGGGGCTGTGGGGGCTGAGCTGTCACAGCACAGCCCAGGGAGCAGTGGAGGTAACTCTGACCGAGCTACCTTGTCCCTGCCAGTGGCAGACTGTGCTAGAAAGCTCGAAGTGTTCTTTTTCTTCATTCATGCTGCCAAGCAGGTCTCCAAGTACACAGACAGTGCCCAGGAGTCAAAATCATTGAGAGAAGGAAGGAGGAGAGGGAAGGTGTGTATAGGGGTTGCAGCCAGAAGGTTTGAGCACTGGTGATTTCTGCCCTGAGCCCAGAAAGGAGCTGGCAGCCCCAGTGCTGAGCTCAGGGATTTGCTGGGTGCCATGGAAATGGGACGGAGCATTAGAAAAGTTTGGCTTCTACATTTAGCTGGAGACCACTGGGACTCAGCAAGCCACACTAGGGACTCTTCAAACACTCCTCCTGCCCTTGGACCATGCTGTCCCCTCTTGGTGCTTATCCAGTAGCTCTGGATAACTTTGGCTAGTCATGTTATGTGACACCGTCCCAGTAGAGACAGAACTGGAGAATTTGGCCCATTTTACTTTTTACAGAAAAGTAACAGCTGATTAACCAGATTTTAACTAATGTGTGGCTAGTTTCTCATTGCAGATAACACTGATGACAAACCATGCATGATTTTAAGAGGTGTTCATTAGGGGTTAGATAAAATGTTCTGTCTCTCTTCATCTCCTCACTCTCCTTCTTTCTTCCAAAGCACAGTTCATGTTTAGATCATTTAAAAATTATTTTAGAGCTCTCTGCAAATATTAACTAATTAATCCTCTCAGCCCACTATACATATGCTTTAATTAATGAGCACTCATTTACTTAACTCACACTGTCTCATTAAATATAAATTGAATATATGTTTGGGAACTTTAACTGGAAACATTAGTGGAGATTTATTCAAAAGATGAATGCAAAATATGTTAATAGTAGCTGGAGGCAGCAAAATTCAAATACTAAGGTATTTAGTGAAAAATAGGTTGTGGTGTCAGTGAGTGTCAGTGAGCAGAGTCAGACAATTAGCTGTTCCTACAAGATGCATATGTTGTCGTGACCTTGAAGTCATCATTCTCTCCGTGGTGTTACCATAGTAATCCTGATAATTTGCTTCCCATAATGTCTGTCTATACACTTTGTTCTGTTAGTCGAATTTTTCAGGCTTGCAGGAGCTGGGCTGGCAGCTTGCTGTGAGTTACTCAGAGCTGGAGCGTGCTGACACAGACATGTAAATGCTGATGCTTAGACTTGCTATGGACACTGGGGTGGCCTTCTGCGTTATCATCAGTCCTAGCAGCCTTGAAACTGGTAACTATCATGGCTCTCTCAACAGCTCTGTCTGGAGGCTGCTATTGGCAGGAGGAGTAAAACAGGATGTGTCTCAACTTCCCATTACCCAACATCACTCCTGGAGAGGACAGGGCATTTACTGCTGCATGCTGACCAAACTCTCTCTGGAGTAACAGCATTGTCACAGCTCCCTGCAGTTATTTAGGGCCACGCTGCCATGGGTGTCAGTGAGAGTTAGAGCCAAAGTGCTCCTGGGGATTTGGGCTGTTTTGCCCAGGTATAATTCTCTTGGCTGTGTCTCATCGTGTTGCATCCTCAAGCACTGAGCAGTTTAAGTGCTGCCTGCCACCCAAGAGGCAATCACAGCTCAGTGATGACTGAAGTGTTTTCCTATGAATAAATTTGTATATCAGAAGAGGAAGAGTTGAGGGTTTTTACAAGGTTGTGAGTGTCATTTATGATGCAGACATGTGGTTAGAAATGAAGCCTTATTTGGACACCTTAGGTTTGGGTTAAGTCTTCCAAATCCTATAGTTATAGAAAATTATCATTTGAAGTCTCATGGATTATTTTACTTTTTCCATCTTCCCATACCTTGGAGAAATAGTGGGCCATAATTTTGACTTGTTGCCAAGAGGCATCTCAAAACATAACTGAACCTTTCCTCGATACGAAATTGAGAGATTTTTCTCCTAAGTTTTGTTGCCAAATGGTAGAAGTGTTTTATTTCCCTTTAATTTAATGGACCTCATGTGTGAGACCCAGTGATGAATGGTGAGGGATGGAGCTCCTGCTCATCCCACAGAGACCTGTTCTTGTAGGAACAGTAGCATCAGGCCCACTTCAGTTTTGACAAGGTTTGTACATGCCATTGCAAATCTGAAAGTGCTTTAAAATAAGTAAGAACTTTCCATGCACAAAAAACCTCTTAGTGATGCCTGATCTTATAACTAGAAATATGTTTCCTTACAAGTTATGTGCTAGCTTGTTATCCCAAAGACATATCAGGGATCTGGGAGTTGTTCTGGGTCTCCTCCTTCTTGTGACTTACCTGTATCAATAACATTCTTGCCAGCTGAGTGTAAATTCCTCATGCAACCCCTGACACCCTCAGGAAGGCTTTCCTTGGTACTCGACTGAGCCTTTGCAATCAGTGTTCTTGGTGACACACAAAAGACGGCAAAGCTCTTCACTTTTAGGGCAAGCAGGAATTAGGAGGAGCAGAAATGTGTTTTGTTGCTCAAGCCAGCAGATTTGTGTGAGAACAGGCATAAAGAGCAAGTGCATATTGTATGGCACAGTAACACTTCAAAGCAAGCTTCACTCTAAACTGTAATGAGGAGCATGTGGCATGACATCAAGGGACTACTGGAACAAGAAGCATGATTACATTTTGGAGAAAACATTGTGAGCACTGTTTTCCATTGAAGTTTGTGGAAAAGTAATACTTCTTTCTCTTTTGTTTTTATCAGAATACTGAAAGCATTCCATAACATTATTTCCTAACCTTGTTTTTCCTCCCAGCAATCTTTCGTCTTGTTCAAAAAACTCTTATAAGAATGTAAGAATAAACATGCTGGATCTAGCCCGGTGTCTCACTTACAGCAGCATACAGGCAAGTGTAGTGGTACTTTTCTAAACAGTCTTGCTTCTAGCAGTTTGTGGTGCAGGGCTTTTGTAAAGCAAAGGCAGTGTCTGTACTTTATTCTTCAGAGAAATGTTCCAATTTTTAGCCTGTGTCAACTTCTGTCATCCACAACATTCAGAACAATGAGTTCCTTGGCTGCAATACACATTTATGCAGAACCACCTCCTTTAGATTGTTTTGCAGCTGTTCTTATGGTTTTGTCTGATAGCCCTTAGTTCTGATCTGGAGAGAGTGCGTGTGCAGCCTGTACCTGTTCCCCGTCTCCACGCCTCTCCTGATTTTATGGATATTTTTATACTTCCCTTAACTGTTTCTTTTCAGGATTGAAGAAACCTAATCTTTTTAGATTGGAACCATTTTAACTATCTTTGACTGCTTTCTCAGGATGAAGGTATGGGTATGTGGAGCTGTCATTCAAATAAACTCACTGGCTTGTCCTTAACTTGTGGGAATAGGTTTACTGAAATCAGTGCCATTCTCAGAAAATGAAGCTTTGGATAACAGGGAGTCAGATTATTCAGACCAATCTGAGGGCACATGAATAAGGTGACCTTGCAGGATTGGTTTTTGGTGCTGTTCTTGTGCCTGATGAGTATGGGGGAAAGAGCAAAAAGAGTTTCCCTGTTTTAAACTCTTTCTAGTAGATTGCAAGTGTGCAACACCACAGCCATAAGTAAAGGAAAAGGCTGCTTAGAACAGTGAAAAGAATGTAGGAGGGGATTGATTATACTGTCCTGTTCAGAATGATAATATGGGTTTGGAAGGGATTTGGAATGTGTTAAGATGTTAGTCAAGTCTTACTGATGCTTTTTAATTTTCATTTGGATACCTAAAGGTAATTTATTTTCCTCCAGCCGGGAACATGTCTAGAGAAAAGGATAAAAAGTTGAATTTAAAATCCCTTGAGGCAGTTACAAAGAGAATAAGCATTGCCTGAGAGGATGTACATTGTTGGCCAGCTATAGGACAGTTGCTTCCTGTCCCTTTCTCCCATGATCCTATAATCTTAGAATTGTTTGGATTGAAAGGGACTTGAAAGAACATCTTGTTCCAGCTCCCCTGCCTAGGACAAGGACTTCTCCCACGAGACCACCTTGCTCTAAGCCCCACCCAACCTGGCCCTGCAAGGGATGGGGCATTTACAACTTCTCTGGGCAGCCTGTGCCAGTTTTACTCCCTTCACAATAAAGAAAACCTTGGATATTGTGTTTTGAACTCCTTCCTTGTGATTCATCAGTTCATCACACTGATGAACATCATTTCCTGTATCAGGCATTATTCAATTCTCTTGAATAAAGCTCCTCTAGCGCTGCCCTGAAGACTCTTGTCTCTTCCTGCAGGGTGTCACTCATCCTGGGCAGCTATGATAGCTCAGAATCATTGGGAGAACCCACAAAGGGATTTCTTGGAGTCTTGGCTCTTAATAACTTATTTCTTAACTGGCAGCATTTTTTTTTTCCCCATGACCTTTATTAGAAAACAGTGAGGGGGAAACAAGAGGAGTACTTAGTGTGCTCTGGTCCTTGGAGTTCTCCTGGGTTCTGCTCTCTGGGACGCTCTGAGATCCTGACTGCACAGGTCAGGCTGCCTGTGTGTGAGTCTATAAAACACCAGCGACAAGGCCTACTTAGCACTTGTACTAAGAGCCTCTGGAAAGAGGGACTCGGTGAACCAGGTGTGATGTAAAATTCTCTGGATTTGTCTGGACAAAGGCAGGTTCTATTTTGTGATTGACTTCCCTGACAGCTGGTGCTTTTTTTCTGGGCTTTGCGAAGGAGTGAGAAGACCAGGTGAAGTTTGATAGCTTCAGCAGTCATTCAAAACATGGGTGGGAGGACAAAAATGTTACAGCCCAAGCCTCTGCCTAGCACAGAAAATAGTGAGATTGATGACTGTGGACTGTGCTTGCATATGAGTTTTCAATATCTTCCAGAGTCAAGAATTCTGTTGGGAGCACTTTAAAAAAGCGATGGCAGAGAAAATTTCATGTGGCTTTGGCTCCAGTTCTATTCCTATTTTTTTCCTGTTATAGTTCTATTTGCCTCATTTAGTGCTTTTGTTTCTTGCCAGAATTCTCCGATCAATATTTGCAAGAAGGATTTTATGTTGGATCAGCTAGAAAAAAATGCACAATCGTTAGTGTATATGTGTGTATGCAAAAGTTTCAGACCATTCTTTTAGGCCAGCTGCAGAATGGAGACACGAAGCCAATGTCTGTGAAGAGTTTGCATGATTAGATTTCAGAATTACTTCAGTATGGTCCCACAGAAAAGCCTCATCTCTTGGTTTCCTCTAGGAAAATCTGGCCCCCAATTTGAATTTGGCAACTCTCTTCTTGGAATGAAGATATAAAATATTAAACCCCCTTACTTTTTGCAAACTGTAGTATAAATGATAAAAAATGCTTGAATAATCCATTTCAAGCTGCTACTTACAAGATTTTTTCTGGAGCCAATTTTGTAGCCTTCAGAAATACCTGGGCTGAATTTACCTGAGAGGGAAATTGCTTTCCGCTTACCTAAATCCACCCCCACACCCACGCCAGAGTTTTCACTGGTTACAGGAGTCTGCTATACTTCAAAGCCTTCCCCAATTTGCAGCATTGCTCTGGGTTGTTAAGCACACAGGACCTTGTCCTTCTCCAGTGTTAGCACCACTGGTATCTTGATGAGTTCAGAGATAAACGCCTCCATAAAGCCTGTCTGCTGCTTCTCCATTCACCTCCTTATTCTTCAGTAGGGAAAAGAACTATTTTAGTTCTTTTCATTTCAATAAAAAACCCCAATATTGCTTTTTTAATGGATCTGGGTTTTTTCCTCTCTGCAAAAACCTCATGGGAGAATGTGGTTAGGAAGAGATGACTTAACTGTTTTTCTGTTTTGTGGGAGATGTACCGGAGGTGAATGGATAAGATTCCAATTAAAATGCCTTTTCTTCCTTGCTCTGTCTTTGGCAAAGTATGTTCGAGGAAGATGAGAAACTTAGCAAGGCAAGTACTAACAATAGAAGTCACAGGAGTTAGAGAAAATTGGGTTGGAAAGGCCGTAAGTCTGTGCCTTTCTTTCTGTCTAAAGACAGGACTGACTCACCTTGCTGTGCCTCTAAAAGATTCTTTTCTAAACTGTTTGTGGAAGATTTTTATGTTTGAAGCATCCAGATCTCTCATGCACAAGAATTTCCAGTCCTTCTCCATTTTTTTTCCCTTTGGCTAAATATTAAGACTATTTTTGGAATTTCCCCTACTGCAGTCCAAGCCCACCCTTTCTTGCCCAGACTACCACAGAAGAACTTATAACTTCTTTTCTGTAGTAACCTTTTTGTTTGCAGAGCACTTAGTGCTTCCCCTCCCCTTTTTCTAAGCCAAACACTTCCTGTTGCACCCTTTTCTAGCTTACTGAATTTTCCGTACCTCTGAATTTTTTAGTCTGCATGTCATCCACGTTTCTGAGCTGTGATTCCAGCTCTGGCAGAGCTGGGTAAAGAGGAAGACTTTCTAACTGTGTCTTCTGGGAAGCATAGGGAGTTCTTCACCCTGGAGAGTTTCTGTCTTTTGGCTTTCCAGCAGCTCTCTGACCTCCCTATCTCATGATCCTACCCGCCACAGCCAGTTGCTCTCCAGTTTGCCTTGATGTCAGTGAACTATTCCAGGTGAAATTCAGACACTGTTTGTTTGTCCTTAATTGAAGTACACTGTTTAATTTTTTTCCATCATTTGTCACAACTGTTTTGAGTTTCACATCCCACAACATGCTCATGGCTCTTCCCAGCTTAGCAGTGTCTGCAGATTCAGTAAGCATATTTGTCCCTTCTTTGTTTCCTTCTGTGCTGGCAGTCTCCAACAGTAGCAGACCAGGGCTGCTGTCTGTTGCCTTTTGGTCTGTCAGCAAGCCAATGGAAATGGCTCCTGGAGTCTGCTTTTTTCCCTAGCCCCTTCTGCTCATCACAGCTCTACACGTTCATGTTTCCATAGCTTGCCTATGGCAACACCTCAGGGACACCTCAGCAAGTCGGGCTTCATTGGCATTTGTGCTTCTTGCCCACATGATATTATCATTCCTTTAGAAACAGATTAGGATGGTTTTATGTGATTCAGTTTTGACAATTGTAAAATTATTCTAGAGTTACCCATCTCACAGAATCACAGAATATTTTCAGTTGGAAGGGACCCACAAGGATCATTAAGTCCCACTCTTAAGTGCATTGAATTTAAGATTGGATTGAACCCATGACTTTGGTGTTATTAGCACCATGCTCTGACCAGCTGAGCTAATCTTCTTATGGCTCTGTGATTTTTAGGTGGTCTGGTGAGAGCTGTCACATCTCTAACACCACGGCTCCTCCTTCATCTCTCTCAAAACCCTCTCAAAGGACCCTTCATCCTCTGCTGATTCACTTGAAGGTAGTCTCATGAGGGGTGACTTCCCCAGAAACTGGAAACAATGAAAAAAATGAAAAAAAAATTCAAATATAGAAGGAAAGGCTGAACAGTTCCAAACTAAGACCTCTTTGTTTATCTCTTGTCTTTCCCCCCTCTTCTTACAGCCCCACTAAGAAATAAAGCTTTTTTACCTCCTGACCTGCTCCAGGCCCAGAGGGAGCTGAGGCAGGAGTGATAAGGGCTTGGCTGAGGGATTCAGGGAGGTCAGAAAAATAAGAACAGAAACGTCAGCAGGGTTGAATTAATACTTGGTGCTCTGAGCTCTTGTTTGTGAGCTGGTGTTGCATAGTGTGCTGAAGGCTATTAACTGTGATCTGGGCTCCTTACTGTCACATATTCTCGGGGACATTACTGCCGTACCTCAGTTTCTCTCTCTTTTAAAATGAAATCCATGATCCTGAAGACCTCCACAGAGAGTTTGGAAAGCCAGGGATGAGGAAAGCCAGGGATTTAGTACTCCTGCCCTCAGTGGAGACTGCAGCCTGAGGACCAAGGACAGTTTACCTGGAATTGCCCAGTTCAGACCTTTGGGATGGCACTTGTGCTCAGACACGTCTGTCTGGGGCTGCCAGGGAGCTGCTCCTGGGGTTTGAGAGAAGGAATGGACTGGCTCATCTTCGACTGTTTGCTACACAAATCAGAGGGTGTAACTGGGTCAGAATTAGCACCTAAAGGTGCACGTGTCCACATACGCCTCTGTGTGAGTTCTCTTGAGGGTCAGAACAGTGACATATAGCCAAAGGGCTTTGGTTACCTAGAATATAAGTATTATCTACCAGAATGACTTAATTTGACTTGCTTTCAAGGAGCGGCAGACTAACCTTACCAATCCATGGAAATATTCCGTATTCCCTCACAATCCCACACAGCTGCCCTTTTTTCCTAGGCAACTGTTTCTGTGCATGTGTCAGAGGGATTTGTCCTGCTTTATTAGTTGAATTTATTTTCTTTCCAAAGCAAAACTGCAACTGATGTAAATGAGCACCTCATATTTCTTTTGGGCTAGAGCCATCTCGGAGCTGGAGCTGAGCAGCTGCTGCTGTGCCATGTCAAAGAAATCACAGCCCTGTGCTTGCAGCTACCCAGATGAAATCTCTGGTAAATTAAATCAGCCCCAAACTCTTTATACTGCTGCTGCACAGCCAGGGACCATTAGATAATGAAATGGGGAGAATAATGGGCTTGATCAGAGGTATTCCCCACCCCATCAAAATCCCACTGCTGAGACATGCCTGGGAGTACAAGTGTGCAGCTTGCAGCTCTCCCCCTCAGCATCAGGAGATCCCTGTGAGCTGTGCTCTGCCTGCAGGAGGGGTGTTCCTGAGGGCAGAAGCAACTCCTTTACTTATCCTTTATCATCATTTTCCCCTGGTGTGTCCTGGGGATCACGCAGAGTTGCCCTGTGGTCTGGAGGGAGTAATGCACTGGTCTGGACAGGTGCCTAAATCTGCATTGCCATCATAAAGGTCTCGTCTGTCCTGGGAGGGAGGTGCAGCTCTCACTGATGGTGGCAGTCATGTCCTGGCTGGGAGATAGAGCTGAACAGGATTGATGGCTCTCAGGTAGATCCTGTAAAACCCCATGTTGGACTAAACTGTTGTTTCAATCAGTAACATAAATACACTGCTTGCTTGGCCCTGAGAAGGTGGGAACTCTGTGGAAGAATAGGCATTAAGGTTATTTGTTGTCACATTGCACAGAGATAAAATATTGGGCTTCCCCAGCAGTTTGGAGGCTTAAAGCACATTTAAACCCACTTTTAAAAACTAATTAAACTGGGACAAATATATTTGAACACCATTGCTTTGCAGTAAAAAGGACTCATCCTTCTCCAAGGAATTTATAGTGCTTCGGTTACCTTAACACCAAGGCCAAATTTGCTTGGTAATCAGGCATGAATTATATTGCAAAACCATAACACCCCTTCTCATTTCTGCACTGTGTTATGGAGATGCCCAGGGAAGGGAGGAGTCCTGCTGCAGCAAACGTTGCATGCAGTGAGGCAACTGTGCAAACAAAGCCTTGCCTCAGTCACTGATCACACCCGCCTGAAGAGGATTCTGGAATTTAAATCATGGCAGATGACAGAGGCAGCTTTCACTGGGGAAACCTCACACTTTAATTGCAGAACTTGCAGCAAGAATAAATCATGAGGTGTGTTTGGACGAGCCTCCCCAGCAGCTTGAAATGCAGTGCTTGTTCACCTAACTCCAGTGGTGCTGCTTCTTCTCTCCTTGCCTCATGCTGATCTAACAGTTGGACTGGAAAAAGGAATTTCCCCTGCTACTGAACTCCATTTTTCTCCTGTTTTCCTACAATACTGTCATTTTCCTACTGTTTACCCTTACTCACCCTACACCACTCCTTCCTCTCCAGGCAATCCCAAACATCCTGACTCCTTCTGAGGTAGCAACTGCCTTCAGTGATCAAAACTTCATAGGGAGGGAGGCAGTTTTACCTTCCCTTGCTTTATTATAAGGACTCAAGGGCTTTCGTTCCTTGGCTGAGACTTGCTGCTGAAATATCTGGTAGCCCAGTTTGTTTATCTGGCTGCTGGCCTTTGAAGGATGTGCTGCCACAGAGTTGTCATGAAAGCTTCTGGCTGGAGCAAATGAGAACAAATGAGAGGCGGAGAGATTATGGCCTGAGCAGCAGCAGCCCTGCCAAAGCCTGCCCCATGTCCAATAGCTCTTAAACTGTCTGAGGATTCAGACTATAGGAGGTGCCTCACAAGAGGCGCTGGCAAACAGCAGCTCTGCCTGATTCACCTTCCAAGGGCAGCTCCACAAACTGCGCTTCCAAGGTGCCGCAGGCTCTGAGCAGTAAAGCAAAGCAGTGCCCTGCTCCTGCAGCGTGGCACAGCATCACCTCCCTCCATGCCTGGGGAAAGGTGTGTCACCACCTGCAGGGGTGGAGTAACAGGCACTGAGGGCTGGAGACGGGAGCAAGGGCAAGATGATGGCACCTACACCCCTCCTGTATGGGGGTCCTGAGCAGGGGGAAAGGCCAGGGCTTCCCAGCAGCTCTCAGTCAGTCTGTTTCTTCAGAGAGACCTTCAGGCTGAATTGCAGCTTCATGAGAGGTGCTGTTTCTTTTCCTAAGCCCCTTCTGTGTGAGAGAAAGGACAGGCAAAGCCTGGAGGGGAGGAGTGATGATGGGATCAAAGCCTGCAAGCAAGAGCAGGGATCAGCTTCCCAAAGGCAGAGGAAAGCCACAGAGCCAGACTCTGTGGAGAGGGATGTTTACAAAAGGTGTTTCTGAAGACGTCTGAAGGCATTATCAGAAATTAATGCCAACCTTTTCTATAAATTCATTGTATAGGTGTCTTGCTGAAATTGAGAATTACAGGAATGTGGATTAAGCAGATAAAACCAAGGTGCAGGAAGGGGAAGGGCTCATCCAGGGCCGCATGGTGTGGCAGTGCTGAGACAGGGTTTGGTGTCCTCCTGGTCCCCTGGCTGACCAAGATGCTGGGGAGCTCTTGTTTTAGTCCATGGAAAGATTCACTTTACTAAACTGTATTTCTGCCACAGGAAGTGAGATTTGCTGTGTCTCTTTGATGTCTCTTACATGTTTTAAAATAAGAAAAAGTATTTATAATGCAACTATAAAACCAGAATTCCCCAAATGAAGCAGGGAGCTCAGGATTTATCTGCCATTTTAGAGCTTGTTTCTCCACAAAGTGGGACATAGAGTGAGTTGGCCTCAGAAAATAACTTTTTTTTCAAGTTCTATTGTCTTTCAAATTCACTTCCCCTCCCAGTGAGAGGGGATCAAAGGGACACAGCTAGCTAAGTGTCTGAAATGGATGAGTTCAGGTAGGTGGAAAGTTTTTTAAAATGCCTTATTATTTTAGTATAAGACCTCAAAGCAACTCAAGGAAAGCAGGAGGAAACCTACATCAACTCTCAAAGCTTGATGGAAGAGAACACGGCAGACTATTCATTGGTTTCTTATAGACACAAAGGAAAACAAATTAGGCTGTTCACAGCAAAATTGCCTATTTGGTTAGTAAGTTAAAGTATCCTTCCCACCTCTTCCTCAGCCTGGAGGTCACAGCTGTGCCATTAAACATGGGATGTCAGGGAAAGAAAGGATTGGGAACTGATAGGAAGGCAGCAGCATTTTTCGAGTATGGCAGAGAGATCCTAGAAGGAAAGAGGAAAGAGAGGAATTATTAAACTTGGCTGCATCAGTGAACCAGTTCTTTTTATTTTCATGGTACATACTGAAAATCACTAAGAATTTTTTTTTAATTTTCCAACAGCACCTTTCTTCTGTATTTAAGGAAAGAAAATTATTAGAAAATAACAGAATGAGGAATTGTCAGGTCATCTGATCATAAACAGGTGGAGGTGATGAAAGATCTAATAAACAGTTCAGGAGACCTCATCAGGAACCAATGTCCAATAATTTTAATTCCAATATTTTTGAAAGGCAGATCTGTATTAGTCTTCCCCCCCCACTCGGCCGATTTACTCTTCATATGCCAGTCCAGTCTCAGAGAATTCTGGAATGGTCAGGAAAAGGAAAGAAATATGGGGGGTTTTTGCTGGTCAGTGATCATTTCTAGTTGTCACTCTGCAAATGAGCCAACTCTTTAAACTTAGTTCACTGTTCACTTGCTGGTGTTGCTTAGAAACTAATTCCTTATAATTCCACATGTTTTTCAGTGTGCTGGCAGATAAACATTAAGGTAACTGATAAGCCTGGAAACACTTTTGGTGAAGAAAGGGTAGGTGGCACTAATGTATGGTGATGCAATTCCTGATGAGCTGAAATTTTGGGGGAAATTGTTTGGTGTGGGATATACAGATCCTAATAGCCTTGATGCTTTTCAGTATTTGAGTCTCCTCTTCCTGAATGAAGTCGGTCTGCATCAGAAATATATGTAAACTGGGAATGCAGAAGCAATATTAATTTTTGCTCTGCATTCCTCAGTGTGCAGGGCAGTGATGAAGCTGAAGGACAGGTTCTGTAAGGCTGCGTTGTTCCTGGGGTGCGAGCAGGCAGCAACATCAGGGCTGCAGGATGGCTCCAGTGGCCAAGGGATGGATGTGCTTAGCTAAAAGCTGACTTCCCAAATGATTTGCCACATAAAAATAAATAAATAAATAAATAAACAAAGCAAGCAAGCAAGCATGTGAGGAGAGATGAGGTTCCTGATTTTCTTGAATGGCCAATGTGTGTGTGAAAAATCTGCGTGCAATTTTAGCACCACAGAAGCACCAGAAGGCAATCTTTCTACTTTCTGTCTGACTCCTATTGCCTTGGGGACGCTCATTCTATACATGCCAAGCAAACCATTTGATAAAGTGCTAAACTTGAAAAAAAGTAAATAGCTTATTTAAACATGTTAAGCACAACCTGTCACCTACTTAGATGCTATCTAAACATAACCTGTTTAAATATGCCTTCACTTAAGTCTATGTGCATCCTGTTTCATACCACATATCTTGTAAATGAAATGACTTATAATAACAAAAATGAAGTGATAAAATACAAGTACCACCAGCTTTGTTTAAAAATGCAATGAACAGTCATATGGGGCTTCAAATGTGTTGTACTGCCAGTCTGTGGCATCCATTAATGTCTGAGAGAAAAGGAAATTCATTAACAGAGCTCCACAGCTGGCACCTGTATTGCACTACCATCACTGCTCCTTGTCAGAGACTTTAAAATGTTTGCACATCTCCTTCATTTCATCAGGCGCCTGAATTTGTCTTCTGTATTTTCTGTTGAGTTCAAAATATGTCTGAAAAAGGAAGTAGGGACTGAATGTAGCTCGTCTTTATCACTTCCCATTTTCTTGCCCTGTGTTCCTGTACAATCTTTGTGTAGACTAAGAGGATAATCCTATTCTGCACCTCCTTGCAGAGGCAGGGACTGTTCCATACTTCCCCCCACACCTTGTTATAGATCTAAGTCCAGGAAAGCTGATGAGCTTTGCAGTCTCGGGGGTGGCAGAGTGTCCTGGGGCTGGCCAGCGATGCAGCTGAAGGTTGGTATGACTGCCCAGCTGAGGTGTGGCCTTCCACTGTGATCTCAGACAACCATTTGACGTGGGTTTTTCCACTCCCACCTTGTCCTTTACACTGACATCATAAATCCTTAATACTCCTGTTCAAGTCTCTGAGGGTATGGAGGGCAGTGATTCTGTCCCGAGCAGTGACACACTGCTACGACATAGCCAACAATGCCACACAAAAGATTCCAACAGCATCTCCTCCAGGACAGGAATGAAAGGGGCTTGGACTGGGAGTTTTAGTCATGCTGTGGATTAAAAATTGAGGTTTGTGTGAAGAAGATGATTTTTTCCCCTTATCTTATGGCTCCTCGTGGGAGTCCAGACAGGCAGATGGTCTTTGCTTGCTGTAACTGTCTGTATGAGAACATGAAGGGTGATTTATTACCATTTCCATTAACTGCTCCTAATGCAAAGAAGAAATGTTAGAAGTCACTCCTCCCTGGAGGAGAGGTGATGCTTGACCTTCTCTTGAAAGAGGGAAAGGAGGAGGGGAAATGTTAAGAGAGGATGTTCTGTTGGGATGCTGTCATTGGTAACAGTGGTGACCTTTTCCCTGTGGTCAGCAGGTGGCATCATGAAGATAAATTGCTTCAACTTGCAAGTTAAAAGATCTTTGTGCCGAGCAAGAAAATTAAAAAAAAAAAAAAAGCCCTCCAGAAGTCAAACAGTATTGCAACCTTATTTTATGTTTTCTAATTCTTTTACGGAAATAGTTGCTGTGCATGGAAATGTAAGGCACCTATTGTAATTTGACAGCTAAAACTGACTGGTGAGGGATGTCTTGTAGAAGATTTTACTTGCAAGGTTACGCCAAACTCCTCTGTCATTCTAGTGAGAGTGAGAACTACTGGGAGGATCCAGGCACTCCTTAGGGGTAACTGCCACTAAATAAGCAAGGTTTTCTTCCCCATTGAATGTCAGACTCTCTTTAGGAAGGGTAATCAGTGACACTAGATACTCCATCCATACCCATTTTCTCTTCTAGCACTATCCACTCAGTAGTACCTTGAGGTCAATATGAAATAGATTCTGCAGAATTGCCATGGTGATAGCTGCAATTCCTCCCTTGTGGTTCCAAGTGATCTGGAAGGGCAGCTCTGACAGGTACTTTCTAATTTACTGCTCAACCTCATTTTCTGCCTATGGAGTTTATAGGGAAGGTCACTCGTCACATCTCACTTCTTTAACATTGTCCTTATTCTCTTTATTACAAAGCAAAAGTGGGATCAAATGATCAGGCAATGTATGAAAGGAAAGAAGAGCAAACATTTTTGAGCAGCTATGGACCTTCTTCTGTTTTAGATGTTGATATTCAGTGCCTGTTAGATTTCTGCAGGAATGTGGACAAAGACATGGGAAGTAGGACATGCTCAACGAATGTGCACATGGACTACTCTGTTGCAAACCAGAGCAGTCCCTGCCATTAGCAGTGGAGCAGCTGCCTTTGGTCTCTGAAGAACAGTATATCTACTGGTAATTAAACTGTGGGGTGTGCAGGCTCTCCCTGGAGTGGGGCACATCACAGTGGTGGTCACCAGATCCATCCTAGCTGGGATTGCCTCTGCAGGGAGCTGAGTGCACGGACCTGCACCGCCCTCCCTGCAAATAGGGCCGGCCAAGGTCTCAGGGTTAGCCCTGGGCTGCTCAGCACTCACTGCGAGGTGGTGGAAGCCTTCAAGGGCATGCCCAGTCTCTGGTGTCTCACGCTGTGGGATGGTAATGTTGTCAGTGCATCTCCAAGCTCATTCCCCTCAGGTACTCCCGGCAGAACGCATCCTGTTAACTTCACCAGCAGGAATGAGGAGCAAGAACTACTGTTCCCAGGCTGGCCAAGTTAGGGGACTGGAATGCAGATTTCAAATACTGCGATGTGTGTTGGTCTGGGGTTCTGAAAAGAAGGGTTGGACCTTTCTTGGGAAGGAAAGGGATCAATCTTGCTTGGAATAGGTTGCAAAAGAATTCAGGAGGGGCTCCATGCTGATTTCCTTACCTCTGTACCCTCTCACATCTTGCCTTCAGCCTTACACACTTCTGCATTTCTGGGCTTATTGGAATGGAGTGCCTTAATATTAAAATACTTTCCAGAGCTGAAGGAGTTAACTGTTTACACTGAGGACAGCACCCTCCTTTTTATTTTATTTTTTGTATTTTAAATGACATGGAATACTCTGAGAGTCACAGAGCTGATATTTAGCTGGTCCTAAGCACTGAGGCTTAGAAAGCCTCCAGTGCTAGGGGCAATCAGTGACATTGCAAGGGCTGCAGTGGAGATGGATTTGGTTCTAAGGTTTGAGGGGAGACACAGGTGATTTGCATCCTAATAGCACAAAACACATGGAAAAGGAACTCTAGCGTTTAAAGGGCTTTTATATGAGGAGTAACAGCCTCAAGAGGTTGGTCTAGCTGGCCATGACAAGGATGAGGTGCTCTCCAGATCAGGCACAGGTCAGGAGCACTCCCCATCTCTGGGAGTATGCAAGTATGTCATTTAGGGAACATCCTGAAGCTGAAAAGCCAACAAAGGTGGATTATGTTAGTCTTCATTGCTGAGTTGCCTCCCCCAGCCCAGGGAATTATTTTTCTTATAGATAATAACCGATCATTCCCAAATGCATCACTTGAAAGGTCTTTAGGCAACATGCCAGGATATTGGAGCTAATAGGGAGCCCCAGGATGGGGATGGATGGGACTGGTTGCAGCCTGGAGATATTTATGTGTATGTACACACCGTATTTCAGAGAGAGCAAAAGCAGCGTGCTTAGACTCAAATTTACCATGGAAAGGCTCTAAACCCATTTTCAAACCGGCAACATAATTTAAAAGGCCTTGCAGTGCCTGGGATGACTCAAGCAAACGTCCTCCCTCCCCCTTTCCCTGTGTCACTCACATCTCACCTTGACTGCAGGTGTCTGGATGTGATGGATCGGGGAGGAAGGGGACAGCGGGGGATGGCGGCTGTGACAGCGAGGGGACTGCTGGAAAACGTGAGGGCTGCAGCCCCGAGGCTTTTCAGAGCTCGGCACAGCTCGGGGGAGCAGGATCGGCTGCCCGGGGAGGGGAGGCGGGGGACAGGGTGTCCCCTGCCGGGTGGTGCCTCCTGTGCCGGCTGCCATCAGCCGAGGCTGCTCGGCGCTCCCAACTTTCTGTCAATGAGCGCTCGAGCTCCGGTGACGAGAAAAGCAATTTCTGTGCAAACCTGTGAAGCGTCTTGAGGGACTGGTTATACCGAAAGCATCTCCTGGCGCTGCAAAAAGTGGGACAGTCTTCCTTTTCCCGTTAGGTTTTTACTATGAATGGATTTTGAAGACAAAAGCTGTAAGTCAGCCCTTTTTCTTTTCCTGTTTAATATATAAAATCTCTGCTCTGTGCGAGTCTGGTCTGTGCAGGATCCATTCCAGTGAAGGGAACTTGGCACACATACTGCAGTATCATCCCCTCCTTCTGCAGTAGATGTGCTGTAACAAAATGAAATTCATTGTCTGCTCCCAGCAGGAGCCCGTCCATCCATCTGCTACCTATCATTGTCTGTCTGTCTTAGAAATTTAAGCAGCCACCTTCCTCTGTGCCTGTCACAAGGAGGCAGTAATAATAGTAGCCTTTGACATGTCCAGCCCTTTTCTCTCTCCCTTTTCAAGGCTTTGTTAAAAGCAGGCATTTTCTGTGGGGAGAGAGAATAGACAGACACAGTGTTCATATTGTAAATGACTTCAGGGAAAAGGTATTTCACAAGGGAGAAAGACATCCAAGGGAGCTGGTCTTCTCTGGGGGGTCAGTCCCTGCTGGGCCCCCTGGCTGGATAAACCTTTCTTCCCAGCTGCACTGGGGGCCTTGGGGTCTGCACTGCCCCAGGCAGCAGAGCTCCTGTGTGTGCACTGGGTGTGTTTGGCAGGGGGAAGTGAAGGCATTGATATAGCCACGGCTTCATCTGGGGATTTTTTGGAAAAATGGACCTCCATTTCAGAGTGGTGACAGAGAAGGGGCCTTATTCCCAGCTCTGGTGTGCTCAGGACTGCCCAATCCATGGAGTTGTCAGACAGCTGCCTCCCACCAGCTGCTGTTGATGTGTCACAGTTGCTCTGGGCTGCAGCTACAGCCTGTAGGAGATGGCTGCAGTGACCTGACTGCAAGGGACAACTTGCAGTTAACTTGAAGTCATCAAGAAATTATAATCCTAATGGGAAAAGGGGTGTTCAGTTGCTATCACCCAAGGCAGGGGTGAACCTGCGCTTTGCCTTTATGCTTTCCTAGACAGGTACCATCTCCCACTCCACTGCTCGCTGGTAGGGTATGGGTGGACTGAACTTCAGGGTTGTAGTGGGGAGTATCAGGCGTGCCAGGGCATAAAAAAGAACTAGGAGACCAGAATTTAGAAATGAGGAAAAGCAAATGTCTTCTTTTCATTCCTCAGTCTCTATGGTGAACTCTCTTCTGGGAATGAATGGTTTTTGGATTCTCATCTAAGGGAACAGGAAGGTGGGGGGTGAAAAGGCACAAGTCAGAAATCAAGGATTTCAGCTTGTTGCCCTCAGTGGGGAGTCCTTCTGTGCCTCAGTGCTCCTTGGTACTCAGAGCCATATGGGCTGTGAGCTTTGAGGGAAAAGGAGAAACTGTCTTGGCTGTGTCTCTGGAATATGACCTACTCTTGAGTGCCATCGCTTCAGCCTTGCAGGGGTTCACCCTCAGCAGCTATTCTTTATCTGAAAGTTAATTTCCTGGGTTGTTCTGACATTTCAGAACTGGCTGTGTCACTTGAAAGTGAGTCTTGCTGCTGAATTTCATAGGCACAGAGCTTGCAGCTTGTTCTGCCTCGCTCCGAGCAGAGGCATGCAGGGAGGCAGGAACTGTACAGATACCCTTGGGAGGGGACAGATGAGCCCTTCACTCAGTGTGTGGCCTGAACTTTCTTTCTGAAACCTTGAAGACACCATGCTGGCAAAAAAGCTTGCTAAAAATGTGGCATCCTAGAACAGTTGCCAGCTCCACGGGGAGGCTGATGGCAAGATGAGTCTCTTGCGTTTGACTGCTGTGGTCTTGGAGCCTAAGACACAGAACGAGACTCAGGACTCCTGGGTTTATATCCTGTAAACTTTTGGCTGCCTGTAGTCCTCATAAGAGACATTTAGTAACTTTTTGCCAGTTAAAAATGAAATATATGCATTATAAGAATTCCTAGTTGAAATTACGATGGTGGCTATTAAGTAAACAGTTCATCTTGAAATATGGAGCATGAAGAGGTTAGAGAAACTTAGTATGGAAGTGCACATATCATATGATAAATATTAACCATATGATAAAACAAAATCCTGGCCTAAAAATCTTATTTAAACTAAAGACATTTATATGGAGGTTTGTTTCCTTTGGGAGGTGGTTAATCCTTAGCGTTGCTAAACGGTGCTACACCAAACTAAAAGGTCTAGGCAGTTTGGAAAGACAATTCCACTCCAAAGAATCCAAGAACAGCATAGAATAATACCAGTATTTTCCAGCTTGCTTTATAGAAATACATGAGTAATATACTGCATAGTGGCAAAGTGACAGTCAGAATGGGTACCAGAAGGGATAAAAATCACTCTGAGCCCAGCTAATGCTCTTAGTTTGGTGAGGTCTTTCCCAATAGACATTTCACTTAGTTCCTCTGAGGAACAGCTCCTCAGTTAACAGGCTGGCAGCTTGGCTCTGGCTCCAGTTTTCAGAGGGCTCCTGAGATGGTTCTGTAAGAACTGGGCTTGAGGATTTGCCCAGGACGAGCATCTGTGAGCAGGTGCAGTGTAACACCTGACGGCATGTCAGGCTGTGGTGGAGCTGTACTGCAGCTGCACGTCCTCCTGGGCATTGCTTTGTGTCCTGGAGAAAAGCTTCGTACTGAGCCAGGCTTGCAGGGAGTAAAGCCCCCTTTGGAGTCTTGGAGCCAAGACTTCCACTGGCTTCGGTGTCTCAGATTTCACTGCTCAAGTGGTGTGTGACTTTCTCCACAAGACCTTGATTCATTTGCTTCTTCTAACCTTTAGAAGACGCAGTTCCCTCCATGATGGATCCTAGGTCAGCTCTTGGCTGAAGCTCGAAACCGTTTTGCGAGACCAAGCCATCCTTCATGAGATCCTTTGGACACGTTCAATTCCTACGCTACTAAATGTGTGCGGTGACCCTCTCCATAGCAACCAGTGAAAATGTCAATAATCTCTGTTATTGGAAACCATGGGAAATTGTGTACCTAGGAGTGAATACAGATTTCACTGGTTTAAGCACTAAGACAAAAGCTTTTCAAGGATCAGCCATTTCACTGCCAAATGAAAACAGCTTGAAAAATATATTAAGGGCACTTGAAGAGTTTTGGTAATAAAATAAAACATTTAATAAAGAATACTTTGTAGTTCCGGATTGTCTTTCAGCAGTGATTTACCATCAGGGTGCTGCCTGAATATTGCAAAGAAAGATTTACTAGGAATACAATAGATAACGAATTAAAGAGATTAAATCTCATCCCTCTGTGTATGTGTTAATAAAAGATCCCCATAATACTCCTGAAATACAGGAAGTGTAAAAGATAATAGTGAAAGCATGATGTGGAAATAGAATGTGGTGAGTGACTAAACTAATCAGTGGGTTAATGAATGGCCAGTGTGAGCAGGGTCTTGCTGGCAGTTCAGACAGATCTCAGCAGAGCTCACCGTTGTATGTGGAGAATCAAAACTGACCTTGACATGTAGGGCTGAAAAATTTCTGACTGCACCTACCTGAAACACTGTGCATAAAATTAATTCCGTCATTGATAACTGACCCATGTTTTCCATTCTGAGGAATCCAATTCACCTTCTGGGAACCCACTGACCAAGCAGCAGGATAGTTTACAGAACAGGAGGGGAAAGTGGAACTGCATTTGGCTGGCACCTGTTCTCTCGACACAGGGAGAGTAGGGATAGATCCCCAGCAATATTAGTCTTTCAGGGGAATTTGACATCAGAAAAAGTTTGGATACATTAGCACCTGTAGAAACCTAGCTCAAATGTATTGTCCAAGTTAGTTGTTAAGGATAGAAAGCTCATGCTTTGGCCTCTGACAGCCTTTAACCCTTGCTTTTCGATTCCTCACACAGTAAGTCAACTGGAGATTGCTCTGCTTGTCTCTGACAGCACATATTTTCTTAGCAGCCTGTTTTTCTGGGGCTTTCAGGCATTTGTGAATTGCTTCTATTCTTAACAATGCAATATATAGAACTGGAATGGGTGTCTTCCCAAATTAATCCTTGAAACCACTGCTGGGTTTCTCTTCATTTTCATCTATGTCCTTTTGGATAGATGGTGTCTGAAAAGACGGGCATGTGCACATGTACGTGCGCACATGTATGTACAGACTCCCAGACACATATTTAACATCCAATCTGTCCAAATATAAGTTTTGAAAAATATCAGATCTATTACTCAGATCATAAGAGGATTGAAATTATAAGGCTTTTTAAAACATATGTTATTTTTGAGTTCAGTGTATACTTGCTTCAAGCTGCTCTGTGCAACCATGGAGATGAGAAAAGTGCTTTCAGAAAATGAAAGCTGGAAATTTTTGAACAGGATAATTCTAGTAGCTGGGGCTGTAAGTGGCTTATTAAGAAGTCTTGGAACTTATACTGATGTGGCAAATTTGACAACAGTGAATATGAAATAGATTTGCAGAATGCTGTTGTGTGACCCTGGTTACCTGTCAGCTGGCAGGATACGAATTCCCCTATATGGCTAGGAGCTGTCTTCATTTCTTAGGTCTTGTTCTACTGCTTATTCCCTTCTAGTTCTTACATAATAGGGAAGATGAAAGCGGTCACATTTTCTCCCTTTGAAAGACTCACGTGCAAGGGTAATTCACTGGTGAATGAAGCCGGATAGCCTGGAACAAAACAGATCCAAAGCACTGTTGTTTCACTGGGGTCTGACCACAGACACCAAGCATGGTATCAGCATCTCCAGAGAATACAGGGCCAGGAAACTTGGACAAACATAGGTTACAGAACTCAAGGAAAAGGAGAGAATTTTAAAGAAAGGGTGTCTGGGATTAACATCAGAGTCTGTCAAATACTGGAGAAATCTAATCAAGTATGTAGAGAGAGACTGAGATTTGGCATTTTGGGGGCGTTTTGCTTTGACTGTTGGGAGAGAATCATGAGGCTCTGTAGAATGCTCACATCAATCCAGAGAGCATCCCCACTGCAGCAAGAAAGGCAAAGCATAGGCATTCATGAAGTGTGTCTTACCTTGAATTGCTCTTTTTATTTAGTGCCAGGCAATGAGGAATAATGTTTAGAAACCTGCAAGTTAGAGGTTTCTCAGCAGTTATGCTCTGAAGTTCAGGAGGATAATGAGCTAGCAAAAAGTAACCTTCAGCCAGTGGTGAGCTGGAGGAATCAGGGGATGTTTTAGGCCATCTGGTCCTGTTTCTGCAAAGCAAGGAGAGCAAAACGTTTTCTCCAGAAAACATTCCTAAAAGAACAGGTTGGGGCTTCTCAAGGAAGGAAAGGAAACCCATACCCCTACCAAGACCGAGGTGGCATCTTGGGCTCCCAGCCAATGCTAAAGGCTCTGTGGGTGACTTGGTGGCTGTGCCAGCTCCACACCAGCTCTGCTGGCTCAACACTGCTGCTGGGAAGGCTCCTGCAGAGTCAGAGCACAATGGTGCTGAAGGTACCAGCTCGCTATGAATATATAAGTAGCTCAGTGCATTCATTTAGCAGAAAATTTGGTTTGTCTCATTGCTGAACAATTGCAATGTGGAGAAATTTAATTTTATGGTGGCTGAGATCCTTTTGTATGAAATGACAAACTAAGGAAGCTCCAGCAGTACAGTTATCTATCATGAAGCTATTTTACAATTCCTTCTACTATATAAATGACACAGTGAAAAAATCCCTTATTAGTTTATACAGCAACAGTTCTTTTTCATTAACAATAAAGGACTGAAATTAGTTGCACAGTCCTTGCACTGCCTGGTCATGATGGAAATCCTCCCTCTCAATTAATAGCAGATAATTTCATCAAAGTCACATTTCCACATGTTGGGATCATCAGGCACTCCCTGGTCCCTCTTCATGGCAAAGAGAAGGATGCAAGTTGCATCCAGTGGGGTGATTTGTTCTCCTGTCTCTGTTTCCATGACATTGACTGGGAGACCTTCAGTTTCAGTGGAAGAATTACGAAGTGAAAGGCCTCAGGTGAGGCAGGTTGGCTGTGGGAACTGAAGATGCCGTAAAATGTTCTCGTTCTTCTGGTTCAGCTGCTCTGTCTCTGGAAAGTACTTTGTTTCAGCCCTGTAGTTCTGGAAGAAAATATATCCTTTTGCTTCAAGGCTTCAGAAAATGTGTGAAGAAGCAGCTTGCTTTCTGTGCAGTTCATTCCATTAATGTTTCTTCCAAAGTGATTGGTACTGACTACCTTCCTCAGCACTTACATTTGTTGTTGTTAAAGACTGGGTAATATTTTGTGGTTATCTTTTTCAATACTATTACAGTGAATGTGGTGCACCCAGGCAGGGGGGAATGATTATGAGACAGGAAGATTTTCCCAGCACCTTGTAAGTTGTTGTCGTAAGTAAGAGGTATTACCTTGGGTACCAGCATCCGAAAGGAGAAATTTCATTTTTCTTCACTTGTAGCACTGTGTACAGTAAACAGCTCTGATCACCACTAATGGCTTCTCCTGCCTGACAGTCTTATCTTAAAAAATAGATCACGGACATCAGTCCAGGCTGAAAAGTTTGGATCTAAAGTCTGCTGTCTGTGTCATAAGTTCTGGATTTTTTTTCTTGTCCTCAATGGACCAGCCTCAAAGTTTGTCCTCAGAAGATGTTGCAGATCTCAACTTCCCCTGACAGCAGCAGTCGTGCAGAGCTGGTGTCCATCCACAACCAGAGAAAGGACAGAGGATCAAAAGGCTATGCCCTGGAGGTCACATTTGCAGGAGATAGGGAAAGATATCAGAAAATCTCTGTGGGGTGTATCTGTGTAGGTGGAGATTTTTCCTGCTCTGATATTCAGCATTTAGAAACAGTATTCCAAAGACAGCTTGTGCAGAAATACAAGCAAGAAAGAACCAGCCTCAAGCTTAAACTTTTTTAAAAAAAGAGGTCAGAGGTGATGTTCTCAGAGTTGAAATGGGAAAGAGATTTTTTGAGAACAAAGGCATCACTATCTGAGCAGATGTAATACTTGGTGACTGGAAGCTGAAGACAAATCCCTGGTTAAATGAAAAATGTAACCTCATCAGGGAGGCTAATTCAAAATTTAGCTGAAGATGAGGGGAGTCTTAACTCTTGGAAGCTTTACATGAGCTCAGTTATGAGACACTGTCTGGTCATGGCTATTCTGGGTGATTTTCCCTTTTAGCTGGGCTGTACATTGGGGCAGGTGATCACAGCAGCTATTTCTGTTAGGAGACTTGTGCTGGTGTTTTTTCAGGCACAACAACTCTGTGAAGAGTTCTTTGAGTCACCACGACTCTTGACAGAGCACTTCTGCCAAGCAGGGAATGTACTTTAAATGTGCACTGAAGAACAATGAAGGTGCCTTGTTGGCAGTGCCTGGTATATTAGTCTTTGATAAGGGATGCAGATCCCTTAAATTATTTAGATGAAGAGGGACGTTTAGTTTGTCTGAATGTCAGATCTCCTGGGTGACAGCAGTTTCATTTATAAAAAGAACGGCACTTAGCGTGTCTGAAGGGAATATTGATTAAAGGAAATGTTGGGAAGGAGATACAGCACAGGACAGGGTAGGAGATGACCAGCAGATTAACACAGGTTAGTTCTGAAAGGGAACAAGCGATGTGTTCCAAATAATGAGCAGGGATGGAGGAAAGAGGGAAAGCTTGCAGAGCTGCTAAATATGTCATTCATGTCTTAGGCCTGTTTTCCTTCAGAGATGTAGCACCACTGAGCAGTTAATGGGAAAACTCCGGAACTGTGAGGGCTCTTTGAGGAGAAGCCATAAGAACTTTCCGAAACTAGGCTTGAGTCCTTATGGGAAGACCTGTTCTTGGGAGGCAAGATGTGATTAAGTGTGGGGTTGGGCGGTGAAGGAATGCCAGGGATAGGAAAATGTGAGGATGCAAAATATACACCATGATATTTTGGAGAGACTGGGCAAGACTATAAATCTAACTTGCATAATCCTATTAAATGTAGGCTCAAAGGACCTCAAAATTCCCCTGTGTTTATCCTTCCCACACCTTCCTGGAAAGGTTGGGAAGTGCTGGCAAACTGTGGTGGGGAGCTGTGGTGTAAAGTGGTTTAACCCATGTCATCCAGCTGATGGTTTTCTGAGCTCTGAGTTAGAACCCAGACAACCCAAGCAGAAGGTGACACTGGTGCTTTTGAGTTCTGAGAAAGGGGAATTGCTGCTGGTTTCAGGTGTGCTTTTGGACAACACTAGTTTATTACCTTTCTCCAAAGAAGGCCATATGGCTCATCTGTGACATGCAGGATGGGACTACAGGCTTTGCATGGTTTTTTGTTTTTCTTTCCCATATTTCATGATTTCTGAAATTTTAGAATTCCAAGGAGTGTGTTTCTTGATAGCTTGATGGAAATCTCTATTTCCAAGAAATGCTACAGATGGTCAAAATAAGAAATTTAAAATAGTTGTAATTTAAAATTTTTAGTGGAGGAGGGACATTTTCCCTCTGGAATTTCCCATTTAGTTTCCCTTTGAGCCATTTCTAGGCATTTCTAAATTTTCATTGCACGGAGGATATATTTGTAAAAATATTCCTATGTGAATACTCTTTCAGGCAAATAACCTTTTCCTCTCTGAGCATGCCATACTGTGATGTCATGAAGATGCCAAGGGAATCCTGAACCTTCAGTTTCCTGCAGGTATAAGTGCAAGGCTGGGACATTAGTCTTTTAGCCAGCACAGGTTTGATCTCTGTTATCTTTTCTGTGGATTTGTGAACCTGGAGGTTTTTGTGATCCTGTGTATCATTTGTGCAGTTTTACAGTAAGAATGTAATTTACTTCTTCTGCAGAGAAGCACCTGTTCCTGCGTGTCAGGAGAGAGTAACCTTTATGTGAATTACTTTGGAGATTTTCAAGCTGTGGTCCATGGAACCCTGTCGATCTAAAGATTAGGTTTTACAAGCCCATGGAAAATAACTTGGAAAAACAAAAGCTTCCCATCTGTAGACTCAAATTTGTGGGCCCAGGAGGCCACATTTCCATCTGAACATTTGTAGGGGTTTACAGATGTACAGAATTTGGAAACTTCTCATGCAGGGCGATCAAAATGAAAGTTTACAGAAGCTGGTTTAGAGTTGTAGGAGACTTGCTAGAAAACCCCAAAACCCCAAGCTCCAACAAGTTCTGGTTTACTTGTTTGGTGAAACCAGGATGGCTGTCGTGTACCAGTGGCCTAATGAGTAAAAGCATGAACAAAGGAATCAAAATGCTCTCCTAAGGTCTATTCAAGGACTCAAAGAAAGACCTCTTGATAAATATGAATGATGGATGAAAGACCTTCTGAGAGCAAGGTCTGATTGAGCAGAATATGTGGTCATTTCTAAATCCCTTCCGTTAAAAAAGTCAAACAAACAATTTGCTTCAAAAAAAAAAAAAGAAAACTTGCAACATTTTGTTGCTACTGGGAATCATTTACTCCACTGTGTTACTGGTTATAGTGAGGATGCTATTGTGAGTAAAGTTACATAGGAGATCACTGATCCACATTTAAGGGGCTGGATCTTAAAATTTAAAAAAAACCTCAAAACCCACAGCAGAGCCGAAACAATCTTCCAGAACTTTTTTCACCTTCCAGAACCGCAGCTCCTGAGGAAGTTCATGTCACCAGTGTTCATGCATGATGGAGAAGATGTATTCAGCTGTGCTGTCATGATTACCTTTGATGTGGGGTGGATTCCCAGCACAAGAAACATCATTACTGGAGGATCTTTGTGATGGAATATAGGTCCTTGCTGTCCTGTGGAACGATACACTGCTCACAGCTATACCTTTAGTGATTAACATGTGAGATGTAATGTCTGTATGTGCATCATCTCACTGGTTTTGTGAAGAGACACATATTCTGGTCTTTGGATTCTGATTTTTCATATACATTAGCATAAATCTTCAATAACTCAAGAGATCTAATGCTTATCTTAGTGACAAAGTGTGGATTTGCTCTACAGATGCTTATGAAGTTACTTTGTTTTTATATCATTTTGACAGAGGAATCAATTACAGTGAAATTGCTTTTTGTGTGTTTCTTGTTACCTGCAGGGTGTATTTTCAGGGAGTAATATCACTTCCTAACTAGGTGGATAAGCAGACAAGCATATTTCTAAACAGGATAAATGAGCCCTGCTGAAGCACTGAACTAACATTACATTTCTAGTTATATCCAGCTAATTCACTGGATCACACAACCTATCTCTGGATGTATGATGAGATTTTTGGAGGCATACATAGAAGCAATTCAGTAGGTAATGTACACAAATTTTCAGCTGAGTTTAGGTGCTTAAGTGTTATTAAGACCTTTGAAAATTGCCTTTGATATTCTGAACAAAAAGTCAAAGAGGGTATTTTTACTTTTGATTAAAAATTGGCTGAGCAGGTGTAAAGATATATTGCTATTAGCTGAAGGGGAAACATTTTCCAGAAGAGCATACCAAGTCTTCCTTTGGTTTTTATTTATTATTCATCTTAAATGTTGCAAGAATAGATGGATAGAGGATGAATGTGTTTTTTTATTACCTGAATTGAAATAGATTGCCCTGTTCTCCTCACCTTGAGGAAAGCCTGTTAGCTAGCAACACCAGGAGGGGCCCTAGGACCTCTGCTCTTCTCTTTCTGAGTGTCTGTAACATGGCCCCTAAATGTCTGCTTCACTCCTCACAAACCCCATGAAAACCAGCTTCATTAAAGCCATGGGGGGAAAGGCAGAGCAGAGAATACAGATTTCCTTACTTTGTCCTTCTGAGGTAGCAGCTTTAGATTGCCCTCCACATCAGCCAGACAAACCAACTGATTTGTGACTTCCAGGGACACCAGGAGGAGCTGGCAGCTGATTTGGAATATCATTAAAAGGGGGTTGTGTTGTGGCATCACACGAGGACAAGGGAGGATAACCTCGTGAGGGTGTCCTTGATGCAGAGGGGTTTGGCGTGGCTCAGGTGGGGATGGCATGGCTGCAGGAGGGACAGCTGTCACAGGAGGCACAACAGGCTGAGGGTTTGGCACGGACCTACCCATGTGAGAAGGGTTCCAGCCCCTCTGATGTGAGAAAGCATGTTCTCCTCAGAAGGTGTCACCCTCATGACCATCTAAACCCCGAGGTAAGCAGGTTTAGGCTTTCTAAAATGCTTGTTTTACAACAACCATTAGAACCCAGCTCTTCTTTTTTGCATTTTGCTGTGTTCTCGGATGTCACAGTTGTCATGGCACCTATGAAAGCTGGCTCATTCCTCATCTAGACAAACACACCAGAATGCTTTGATCCCTCTCCACTTTGCTTCAACCCTTGAGTCAGGGCGATACTGGTTTTCTGTATCTGTCTCCCAGCATCTGACTGTACTTCCCAATACACCATTTCCCCCTCATTGAGACGTTCCACAGAGACAACGTGCCACCTTCCCCTCCAGTGTCTACGTGGCGAGATGAACTCTGCCAACCCACTTTGGGAACACTGGGTTTGTAGTCCCACGTTCAATGTGGAAATCCAGCAAGAAGTCAAGGTCTTACCAAAGGATTTTCTTATCTACAACTGCTTTATTCTTAGAAAGCACTAAGGGAGTTATAAATGTGGTGTGTGAGGGAAATAACCAGTTTTAAATACAATCCTCCACCCTGCCTCTGAATTGCATTTCCAGTTGTTACCTATTGGTGCAGTTTTGCAATTCCTCCTGATTTTTCATCTGTCTGGCTTGGCATTATTGTGTGTTGGTGGGATGACCCAAAAAAAAAAAAGGTTTTTAAACCTCTTTTTTTGTTCTAACCCTGCCATGGGTCTGCAAAAGTGAAATTTCAGATTTCTCCTGGTTTGTGTGGAAGTGTGGGTGTCTTGAGAGTCAAGTGGCTCCATCTCAGCACCTCAGGCATGCAAGAACCAGAATAGGTGGATGGCAGTGGCATTTGAACATGGATGATTAGCAGCAGGTAGTCTCTGGTGGCTGTTTTGCCAGTCTAGCATCATCCGTTAAGGACATGGAAAAAAATCATAGACTCGATCTGCTTTCCAAATGTCAGCCAGAACCTAGCACAGACATAGGGATGCCAGCGGGAAAGAGATTCCACCAGCTGCTGTGTGAGGAATTGGCTTAATTAATCAGTGGTGTGGTATTCCTGCACAGGCTTAGGATCAGCAGTGCTGTGAAGATGAGGGAACTCAGCAGAGGTCAGCCCAGGACAGGACTGATAACCCTGCAGAAGCAGTGAAATGGGGGTATCTTCATATTTTACTAGATATATTGATGTTTGAGGTAAGGTAATGCCTTATTCTCTTGAAACCTCAGTCCAGCCTGTACATCTACTACTAAATTAATATTTTAATATCTTACTTTTGTTGTAAATACGTGGTGTAAAGGCAAGGAGTTTCATCTTAACCACTCCTTACTACAGAAAAATAGGTTAGTGATCTCCTGAGAGGTCCTTTCTTGTCTCTTCTACTCTTGACCGAGCACTTCTCTTTCCTACTGAGCATGGTTGCCACTGACAACATTTATCTGGAAAGGAATAAAGCATGCCTGAAGGGACAGAGCAGGCAGTTCTCATCTGCATTCTTCATAGCAGTCCCCTGTCTGATTTCTGTGCTCTGAAGGAAGGGAATAAACTCTGAATACAACAGAAGTGAAGTACAAAGTGCGACCTCTGCTCCCAAGCCCTTCTCCCCACCTGATGAGACAAAGTGCATTACTTGAACCAACCGTCATGAAGAGCTTGGACCTTCAAAAAATGTTTTACAGCTCTCATCAGAGCAACAGATCTCTTCAAGAACAAGCTGCTATCAGTCCCTTGAGGATGTTCTATTTATGCCAAGTGGCACCTTCTGGTTTACTTACAAACAAAGAAAATCCCAGGAAAAAGGCATAGGACAGGAAAGCAGCTATTCTGAAGCTTCTAGAAAATGATTTCACTTGTTTTGGGGTTCTGTCTTTGGTTGGTTTTAGTTTTTTTCCTTTTGGTGTGTAAAAACTCTATAGCAGGAGGGATTACAAAAAGAAAGTTAGAAGCTACATGTAGTGATGGAGATACCAACTAATTTAAAATAAGATACAAGATTGAAAAAAAAAAAAAAAAGAAAAATCAGGCCAAGCCATTTGGGATGGTTTGGGGGAAGAGGTGAGAAGGGAAAGAGTCAATCCTAGAGCAGGGACTGAAGATATGGCACATCCAGATGAACTCTGCTTGTTCTCAAGGCTTAGCTGAAAACATTTTGTATGTGTGTATCCAGCTATATTCTTTCTTTATCTCTTGCATAGTAGGACTTAGGCCACTCTAAGGCAGGATGATCTAAAACTGGTCTGGGACCAAAGCAGGGCTGGGACACCCTGGTTATTTGGTAGAAACCTTGTGTAGATGTCTTGTGCTTCTGCCTGTGTGCAGAAGTTGTTTTATATCTGTAGGGTACCTGCAGGGCTGTTTGATCCCAAATGCACCTGAGTCTCCCTGCAGCCACTGGCATGGGCTGTCCCCGAAATCCTTCTGCTGCTGAAACAACAATGTGTTTGTGGATCCCAGGGTGCCACAGCAAAAAAAGGGTAGTCACTGGGGAAAACAAACGGCTAAGCAGAGTGAGGCAATAAGGACAGGAAATAACACAGCAACATTCCACTGTTGGCATCCTCAGCACTGTCCCCCAGGCTGACTCCCTGCTCCTTTTGAGATTCAGGGTGCAGAAGGACCAGGCGAACCATGATATCCAGAAGGAGATACAGTAGATATCTTACAACCAGAAGCAGCAGTTCATCAGGACAGGATGTGAAGATTAGAGCAATAAAATGAATAGCAGGAAATGGAATGATTTAAATAAAATTTGTTGTTTATGGCTAAATTAAGAGCCTCTCATTAATTCTCTAGTCTGCCAGAATATGAACACTTAATGATTCCCTCTAAAAATACCCTATCCAAAACACAATTAAGAGGCTATTAGTAGGTATAGAGAACAATAAATAATAAAGGCTGTTGATTCTAATTCTTCAGAATTGACAGCTGGAAATGGAGCGTTTGCAAGATGAGTAGACTGATACCTGTAAAAGAAAAGACATACATTTCCCTGTGCAGATTAATTCTAGGCTATTTGCATATTTTACCTTGGAAAGTAATCTGAGCAGAGGCAAATACGATGCTCATTTCAAAGTCTTCTGTGAAAAGGGGGGAGTAGAAAGTGCCAGCTGCTCTGCTCCATCTCACAAACACCAGTAACTCCCGAGCACTCTGCGGACCACATGCCCACAAATCTTTCGGCAGATAATAAAGAAACACTAAGCTACAGTGAAATGAGCAGATGTCTGCAGTGCTGAAGGAATTACGTGAAGTTTAGATAAGGTGTCAAGAATAACTTCACTCACTGTCTTGCAGACTGTAATTTTAGGCAAATAGAGCACAATTACTGGACAAATGTTTCAAAATTCCATAATTTTTAAGTTTAAAAATGTGACTACTGTAGCAATTTTTATGAACCTCTCATGTCCATATTCTGCTTTCGTGGCAATAAAGTTGTACTGACATAAATTATTCAGTAATGTAAATTTTAGAGTTACATGTACTACTAAACTGAAAATAAAATTTCCATGAGGGTGATTGTCATCCTGTTTCCCTCAGACATGGAACCAATACTGTGGGCAGTTCTGTATAGATGCTACAAAGCAGCACATCGGAGTTTCATGGATTTCAAACCCCCCTGGTTACCTGCTTGCAAGACAACCAAAAACCTCATATCAGGAAACAAAATATTTTAGTAGATGCAATTTATAGATTGAACAGTAATATATATGAAACAATTAATATCAGATCACAAATATCCCTAGAGAAGGAAAAGTAGAAAAACTCACACTATAAACTAATTATTGCAAGTTATTTTTATTCAGCTCATGAATGATTAACAAGGCTGGAGTTTGGCCAAGGCATGATGGATTTATTTGTTTATTAGAAGACTTGCAATGGTGATTATGGCTTGGGCACTGGAGTAAGCTGGTTCCCTTAAGTAACTGCTGCTTTGTCAAACTTCTTCTTCAGCATTACAAATGGCTTAATAATAATGCAAAAAATAAAGCAGGCATGTGATATGTTGCATCCAGAAGGTTTTAAGGACAAAACCTCTTTCCTTGCCAAAGGTGCCAGTAAGCCCTTATTGACCACTAATCCCAGAGAATCTATGATTTCATTTTCCCATTTACTTCCATACTCAGTGAGTTCAGTTGGTATTTGGGGAACTACAGGTGAAGGACAGTGATAGAAATAAGCAATGTGTGTAAATCTGATCCAACAAGGAAACATCTGTGGCAAAGCCCTATGTTATTTCATCATGGATGATCCAGAATTAAAGCAAATTCCTTCTAGGAGAAAAATCCTCACAACTGGATGGGATTTTCCTTTGTGTTAAAGGAAAAAAAAATACAAAAGTCTTTCATAAAAGGATATCCTACATCAGAGAGGAAAAGGTTAACTGGATTGTATGATGTATTTTCTAGTGATTTTCAAGGAAAACTGGCATCTATGAAGTCCCTCCACTGAGG
>VYZQ01039432.1:0-17026 GCA_013400655.1 Mystacornis crossleyi
GACTACATCACCCAGCTAAGGTTACACTTGAAGACGATTCACTTATGTCTGATGTATTTCGTCAGAACATAATTTGAAGGATTTATTTGAAGGTACATTGAATGCACCCTTCCAACCTTGATGGCAACTGCCCACACCAGAGAAAAGGCCCGTGATGNCTGGGAGTTGGCTCAGGGCTCAGAGGCAGTTGAGTGACAGCTGGAAGTGAGATTGTGATTGGCTGGAGGAACGCGTGGACAGCACATGAACGGGAAGCTGATTGGGTCATAGGACGTGTGGGCAGCAGCACAGAAGCTGTGCCAGCCAATGGGTGCCCTTCTGCTGTTGAGTTCTGTTAGGTTTCAGGTTGGTTTCAGCTGTGTTCGGTTGAAATTAAGGGTATAAAGAGGGGGCGATTTTTGGCAATGAACAGATCTTTTTTGGACAGTCATGGGAGTCTGTCGTCCTTTGTTCCTGTGATTTCTCTTCTGCTTTACCCCAACCTTAGGATATATTAAGGTATATCACTTCTTTGTAGGATATGAAAAGCCTCTGAAACACATGCTATACTGACATAGATGGTTTTGCACTTCCAAAAATGCCAATGAATAAATGTTTTTGAGCACTCCTAAGTCCGGTTCAGCATAAAGCTCGCCGTCTCCTGGGAATCCATAGCATGCGTGCACTAATATTTTGCCAGGAGCAAAATTTTACTAGAATTTATCACTGTGAAATTTTATTCTTTTTATAGAAAATACACTCAGCTAGACAAAAACTTTTCACACCTTTCATTTGAACAGAAACCAACAGAAGCATTAAGCCAGTTTACAGATTGTGCCAATTTTGCCAGCAGTGAGATGTTTTTTTCCCTCAGTTCTAAGGGCAATTTGTTTAACACAGTTTAAAAATGTAGGTCTGAATGCTACATTCAATTTTCAAGAACAGTGCATGGATATGGGAGGATCTGAGTAACTCTAGGAACACCTGCTCCCCAAAAATGCAGGGGGAATAAATAAACTTTGTTATAAAATTCTTTGGAAGGTTAGGTATCACCAAAAAAAAAAAAAAAAAAAAAAAAAAAAAAAAAAAAAAACACACACACACAAAAAAAAAACACACACAAAAAAAACCTCACTAGTGAAAAAAAATTTCAATTCCAATCAGTAAGTAAAATGTTGCAAAGTACAATCCCCTGTTACTGCCATGAGAATGAGAGAGTACAAAACAACTCTTCTTTTTTTGCGAGAGAGAGAAATGTTTACTAGTCTTTCAAAGACTGGAAATCTAGCATGGGAAAGAAACATATACCATAGGAAAATAAGAAGTTTAAATGGTAATAAATATTTAAACACTAATAGGGGTTCTGGAATTTATCCTTGTTCATTTGAATCAGTTTGCAGGGCTCCCCTGTGCCTTTGGACATTTTGTTGGGCAGCTCTTGGTTCATAGCTTCTAAGCTCTAATTTGCTTTAATCTTTGTGATTGAATAATGATGAACTGCAGAGTCTGGAACTATGTAGAAGCCCTTCATCCATTCACCCAGTTTCTTTGCAAAATGCCTTCTGCCACTGATCCCTGTTTCTCTTAGCCCATTTGTTGAACACTAAAGTAAATTTCACAGTCCCCCAGCCATAATTTAAAAAGTACTCAGACAAATTAATGGAAGCTATGTCTCGCAACCCCATCTGTGTTAATGAACTGCCTTTCCCAGTTGTATCATAATTACCAATTTGGCCAAAATAAGCTTTAACTAGAACTCACAATACATTTTCTATAAACACACAATTGTATTCTGAAATAAACACAGTAGGCCAAACATCCAGAGAGTAACAGAAAACCAAAGGACATGTTGGCATAGAGGTGATTGTTTTTTAATTTGATTGCCTAGGAAAATGAAGCTTCTGTTATCATGCTGCAAATATATATACATAGGCAAAGGAATACAAAGGCAAAGGGTGGGGAACACTTGCATGTCTGAAGCCTTTACGTGTCTGCGGTCTCTTCCCCATACCAAATTGCACCAAAATGTGTCATACAAGGAGCTGTACTGACAATAAAAGTTCCTAAAGATTTTGTGCAAAGACACAGCTGAATAACACTGTCTCCATTATTAATCCAGCTGGCAATTAACACATCCACCAGGGATGTGAGCTTTTATTCTTGATAGATAATGTACCACCTCAAAGTAAAGCAGAGACAAATCTTTCCTAGTGGGCATCTGTTGTATACAAGGATAGCAAAAAATAAATTATAAGTGGTTTAATGTCTCCTAACAGCAATTAATACATTTGCTTGCTGATTCATCTTACAGAACGAGTAGCTGTCAAGGTGCTGTGGGACAGAATAGACAGAATCACTATGGGCAGTTCTCCTCTATTTTAAAGGCATAACTCTCTTTTAGTACTCTGATGTTTACACAGTACTTTCCATTAATCCTACATGCACATGCCTCATACATTAGAGGCCTTGCCTCTAATGAGTACGTGAGTACTCATGTAATGAGAACATGAGTATTTAGTAAGATGGTGAAGTCATCCTAGCCCCTTCTGGTTTCTTATCAAAGCATCTGACTCCTACTAACAGTAATTTCACTTCTGTAATCTAGTATCGTTCCCTCAAAATCTCCTGCCTCAACAAAACAGAAAGAAAAAAAAAAAAGAAAAAAAAGAAAAAAAATTAAAAAAAAAAACACCAAACTGCAGCTGCAAATAACAGCAAAGCAGGAATTCAGGAGTTTATGCTGCACAAGTCTGTGTGATCTCAAAGTCTATTTTCTGGCCAATGCTAAATGCCAGAGACTTGTGCTAAGCCTGCCTAGAGAAAAGTTAAGCAAATGTTAATAACTGGTTTGACAATGTTTTCTAGCTGGCTTCACACTAGATTATCTTTCCACTTTCATTCAAATTATTTCTGTATTTCAGTTTTATTTTAATTACTGTGAGAACAGGAAAAATGTAATGTCATCACAAATTCATATACAGATTTGCCCATTTGCCCACATAGCAATTTTGAAATTAAATACTAATGTAGGAAAATATTTTTTATTTTAAGTCAGAATTTGAGAGGCAGCATGGGCTACTTTCCCATCTGTTCAGCTGTTTTTTATAATACAAACAAAAATGCAATTTATTTTGGGAATTTATAGCTTTCTAAATAATAGTCCACTGTTTCCTTTTACAGTGCTGTAGTAGAAAAATAAAATATTTATTTAGCAGTTGTGGCTCTATTCACAGAAAAAATGGTTGCAGAGAGATTCCTTCAACTGTTTATTATACTATATGAATTCTAAGACTTCCAAGTTTTCAATTGTTACAATGCATCAGTTAAGATAGAGACTGGAAAATGAGCAAATAGGACTTTATAATAAATTTACTTGATGTCAAGAATAGATTTAGGCAAATCCGTTTTAAAAGCTCCTACAAAAAATCAAATTATTTTCCAGGTTTGTGCAATTTTCTTCCAAAAACTAATACATCAGAGAAAGTAGTGACTGAGTATACAGAAATTTGCTGTGAGATCATGAAAAATATTCTGAGAAACCAAAATCTCATGTAAATCAGTATCTAACACACTATATGCATCCACTGTCTCTAACTACTGGAAATAAACCTTTATGTAACCATTCATTAATGAAGTCTCAAAGTACTAACCCATGTGTCCACAAAGTATGAATTTAGGCTACATGAGATACATGAACCAAAAGAAATTTCTGAAACTTGCACAAGTCTATGTGATGATCACAGAGTAAATCCAGTTCAGAGTTCCTGTTCATTGTTGAGACCCTGCTCTTTTCCATACACTTGACATTACCAAACTGAAAAAAGTAGGTTTAAATTAAAACTTACAGGTTTGAAATTTTCTTAAACTTCAGTAACAAAAATTTTACACAGAGAAATGCTTGACGTAAAATTCTATGTTATAGATAAGACAATCTGAAAAAAATCATAACAGATCAGTTGAACCACCAGTGGTTCACACAGCTTCTGACCAGCCTACAAACCATAGCCACTCACCTCTCTTTAGTTAAGACAGGTTCACCACTCCTTTCTTCCAGCAGTACTGTTGTTTGCTATGTTATTTTTGGTTTACAAACTCTGAGGAAGAGAGTATGCTGTATAACAAAAAACCAAAATCTGTCTTCTAAGGAAGGAGGCAGGTCAGCTCTGCAGTCATCCAGCACTGCCCACTCGCTGGAAAGCTCATTGCCCACTCCAGCATTTCATGAGCATGATGGTGACTCAGAGAGGAGCCAATGAGCACCAGAATCCATGTCTTCTTTTTGGGTCTCTCAACACTTCACATCTTCATATGGGTTCAAGAGCAAGACCTCTCTTCACTAATTCACTGCATTTTTTAATTCACTGTACATTCAAACAGACACGTGTAATTTCTCTTGATCAAGTTGTTCATTCTTAAGTCCTTTTCCTGTATTTTTACACTAAATTCTTGACACTTTGAATTTTCTGTTGCTGAACAAATGGAAACTGATCTAAGTCCAAGGACCCTAACAACTATCACTGCCACAACTGCTGTCAAATGCTGAAGATTCCTCTGTAAAGAAAACAGGGATGTCTCATCAAGCTGAAAGTAAATTTCCAGGTAATCTGCCCTTGTCTCTTATGTACTGCCTAAAGGCAGATGTGTAAAAACATTCACGTCAAGCATCTGCAATTTCACCAAAGAAATGTATATTAAATAGTTTAAAATTAAGTAGTGGAGTGTAGTTATTGAAACAAGAAACACTATTTTCATGCCCTGAACCAGGATATATTAATACACAGCAGTATACAGTCAGTGAATATTATCATTGGATTAATCGGACAAAAATGTGAAAAAAGGAAAAAAATCCATTATTAAAAGAAACAGGCATTAAGATCTCACTGAATTATATAAAGCTATTCCTACAAAACTATTGAAAATGAACGACTGAAAAAAACTTCTCATTTAGTCTTGAAATCAGTTCCAGATGGAAACCATCTGCAAGCATCCCAGTAGAAGTTAAGATGCCAACAGAACGTTATAAAGGCAGATTTTCAAGCAGAGCATTTTTACTTTCATAAGGGACTGAAAAGCATGTATTGTGGAAATTTCAGGCAATTCAGACAGCGATGGGCTGGTGGCAAGAACAAAAGCCTCAGTAAGCTGCTAAATACAGCACCTAATGCTTGGCTTTACTAAACAAAAGTCTTGAAAACAAAAGAGAGGTTCAGTTTGATGTGAGGGAGGAAGAACTAGCAAAGGCATGTAAAGAGAAGATTTAACAGGCCAGGAAGATGATCCTCACTTGTACTTCTGAAAAGATTTGAGAAGGGTGTGCAGACTGAGAAAGTTTATCTGAAAGAGTGTCAATCCCTGTACAAGCATAGGCCAGTCTCTGTGTAGCTGTAATAGAAGCCACAAGAACATCCAGCCATGTAATGTGGCTGCTCTCATGATCAAACATGGTTTTACTACAAATTTTCAAAATCCAGGGCTATCAAAGCTGAAAAGCACGTAGTGCATCATATTTGACACACATATGATACTTATCTACTACAGACTTTTATCTACTCTGAACACATGTATACACACAAATATGTGTAAAACATATACTGCCAAGCTGTAAGCCAGTAAAGGATACAACAGAAATACTGCGGGGGGGAAATCATAAGTGTGAAACTCTAACTAGGAACCGTCCTCAGAAGTAAAGGAATGAGCTGTTCTCAAATTACCAATTTTGTCTTCCCTTCAGGGAAAAACTGGCTGAAAAGCAAAAATCGTGCCTTATGGCTATTTAAAAGAAATATATTCTCTGTATGTATGTATCAGTAACCAGAAATAGAAATAAATGTTAATCCTGAAGTTTTACAGATGAGTTGATAAATCTTTTCTATCACACCACTTCTATCATGATGCCACCTTTATCTCAGAGGTGCCATCTGTGCTCACTGCTGTACATACACACAACAAAGAAACATTCCGCACACACCACTTCTTCCCTGAATGAGGTACTTTTATATCACTTCATCACACCATTATAGGATTAGTATGCTGAAGATCTCACAGGCCTCCTGAAGGCAAGTGTCAGAACTACGAAACTCATAAATAACCAGGACTAATCACATGCTGTCCTGTAAAATACCAACCAAGAAGATGGTCAGGAGAAACCTAATGCGTAGCCTTGCTGGTACTGACTGATTGCAAACACGAGCTACTGGCAGGACGGGCTACAACATGCAACATGGGAGATAGGAAGGGACATCAGTAATGGCTGTGAGGAGAAACAGAGTCCAAGCTTTTTGGGGCAAAACATCCCCCCCCCCCCCCCCCCCCCCCCAAATGTGGGGTTTGCGGGGTTTGCCACAAGCAACCACCTGCAGCATGTTCACTGACCTGTAGCAGAAATATTGTGTCCAAGCTTTGAATAGGAGCACTTCAGCAGAGCCTTACACACTGTGTAGCTACTCAGACAGAAGGGACCATCATACAACTAATTTCCCACTGTGGAAGCTGCCTTGAGTATTTCAGTAAATCAAAGGCTTCCCAGACTGATGAAAACTGAGCATGCAGTGGAAAAACATCCTCCCTGTGGCTGAGGAAGAGCTGATTCAGTCACACGTCATGCCTGTCCTGCTCTTGCAAAACACCTGCACTCTTCTTCCAAGTAACTGTAGGCAGGCTGCTATGGAGATCAGCAATACAATTGCCATGAGGATTACTCCAGGAACCACTTCTGTGCACAGAGAACAATATACAGTGTGTCCTTTCCAGCAGCTACAGGACTGAGAAGCCTTCTGATTGTGAGTAGCAGTACCCTTCACTTTAGATATCTGCTGCATGTAACACACCAAACTATTTTTATAAATTACTGCTTCATGGATTTTACTTCCCAGTATTTTAGAGTTTTAAACGTCATTCTGAAGATTTGATTTGCAGACTCTAGTGAAACCCTCATCCTAAATTGAAGGCTGCCAAGATATGACTGTCGTGGTTTGACACTTGCCAAATGCCAGGCACCCACAAAAACCGCTCACTCACCTTCCCCTGCCACAGCTGGGCAGAAGAGTGAGAAAAAAATTAACAAAGGCTTCATGAGTTGAGATAAGGACCGGGAGAAAACACTCCAAGGGCAAAACAGGCTCAACTTAGAGGTACAAAGTGAATTTATTACTAACAGAGTCAGAGAAGGATAATGAGAAGTAAAATAAGGCCTTAAAATACCTTTTCCCCCAGCCCCTCCCTCCTTCCCACTGACAGAGCAGGGAGACAGGGCAGGGGGGTTTTGGTCAGTTCGTCACCCAAGGATTTTCTTCCACTGCTCAGGGAGAGAAGTCCTCCCCCTCTGAGGCCATGGAGTCCCTCCCATGGGAGACAGTTCTCCATGAACTTCTCCAGTGTGGTTCCAATCTCACGAACAGCAGTCTTCCCAGAACTGCCTCAACGCAAGTCCCTCCCACGGGCACACAGCCCTCCCAAAACTGCTGTGCCATGGGTCTCTCCCCACGGGGTGCAGTCCTCCAAGGCCAGGCTGCTCCGGCCTGGGAGCAAGGGCCCTCTCTCTCCACCGGGTGTCCCACTGGATCACAGCCTCCTCCAGGCACCCGCCCGCTCCAGTGTGGGCATCTCCCCCACGGGCTGCGGGTGGATCTCTGCATTCCCCGTGGACCCAAGGGCTGCAGGGGTCAACCTGCTTCACCGTGGTCTGCACCACGGCCTGCAGAGGAGTCTCAGCTCCAGCGCCTGGAGCACCTCCTCCCCTCCTTCTCCACTGACCTTGGTGTTGCCATGTTGTTTTCCCTCACATGTTCTCACCTCCTCCTCTTCTCTGTCTAGAAGAAAAACTGTGTCCCCTTTGTTATGATTTTTTTCTTAAATATCATCAGAGGCGTTACCAGCTTCTCTCATTGGCCCAGTTCTGGCCAGCAGCATGTCCACCTTCAGAGCCATCAGCCAATGGCTCTGCCAGACATGGTGGAAGCTTCTATCAGCTTCTCACAGACGCCACCTCTGTGCCCTCAACACCACCAAAAACCAGGCCAAGCAAAACCAACACAGTGTGCTATTGGTGTATACATTTATTCCCAATCTAGAGCACTCACTATGCTGGATAAATTTGCATAGTCTGAAAATAAAAAGTCAAACACTGTCCCTAATCTTCACCTCAAATGGGCCCCAGAAGTGTGAAAACAATTGACTTGTATTAGAGACCATAATTTTGTTGTCCAGCATTACACTGTAGTATTTAAAAGAATGTTTTCAGGTTGTTTATCATGATTTCTAAATGCAAGAGTGTATTTCAGATGAGTAGTGGTAAGAAAATCTTTCAAATAAAAGACAGTATTCATGTAATTTGACCTTCTTTTTAAGCTAACAAAAAGCTTTGACAAACAGATGGGTTTTGACCACAGGTTTTGAACACATAGCAGGACAGTTTAAACACTCATAAATACAGGTTACTACTGTGTGGTGTATTTTTTAAAAATGAAGGACTAGCTTTTCCCACAGTAGCATCTCCAGCTATTTACATGCCATAAACCTTCAGAAAGTGACATTCAGCTGTAACTGAAGAACTTCAAAGTACTTCACAGTTTTTGTGAGCTTTTGAGCAGAGGTTTTTCCAGCACTTTAAATGCCTCCAGAGAGAAATATTATATGTAGGAAGATCTAAGATACTTGTTGCCATTCAGAAAAGACAATTCTTCTGCCATAAAATGAGGAATGTAAGTTAAGCTTGTATATTGCTTTGTAACTGAAGTAATATTGACACTTCATCCATGAAAACAACCTTCTTCTCATCTACTTTCTCTGAAGAAGAATTAGTATTTAGAAGGTACAGAATTTTATTTTATATTTTTACAGTTGCCCCTAGAGGTGCTTCCAGATGTTTTTTCCAGATCTACTTGCTGGAAAATAAGGTGCCCAGACAACTTTCCAACAGAAATTAGAATTGTGAAATGAGGTTCGTAACTCCACAGTCTCCACTGACTTCTGAACACTGTAGAGTCTATTATAATAACAGGTATGTGTAGGAGGCCAAATTTATTGCAGAATTCATCTTAAGACAGAGGTACATGTATGTTCATGTATTGCAGGTCAAAAAGAATGAGAAATCCTGATGATGCCACTTTTGCGTCTCTCCTAACACGAGAAAACACAAGAACCTCAACAGTTTCCTTGTTGCTTCTTGTGCACTTTGAGGCCAGCCTCAGATAGCCCGAAAAACCAGAGCATCTCAACTACAGCCACAGATGTACCTGCAGAAGGGAGTAGTACATCTAAGGATGCAACTGAATTCCTGTACATCAGCTCCTGCTTTACATACAGGGAATTCATGGAACTTTTGGAGAACGATGACATGAATACAGCCTTACCCAGACATTTCTCATACGCAAAGGAAATATGTTTCTGGTAGAATTCTTCACAAGTAGCATGTCTGTATTTCAAGGATGCAATTCTGAAGATTACTGAACAATTGCAGTCTTGGAAAGCACCACTTTCCGCTCAAAAACATGGACAGAAGCTCCCTCATCAAAACTCTTGCTTCTGTCCTTCTGGCAGTTCTCTCTCTGCTTTGTCTAGAAATGCAACTATTCACCTTCTCCTCTTTTCAAGGGTCATATATATCCTCTTTATCACAGTTTAAAGAATGAAAAAGCAAACCCACTATATTTTTCTGCCTTCTTTCATGCAGTCTGGCTAGATCTTTATGACCCCAGCTACTTGTGATCTCAGGCTCACAGTTCTGCAGCCATCAAAAACCTGTAGAGAAGGCATACAGCTGTATACACAGTGGTCAGTACTATCACACAGTGGCTAGCAGGGGAAAGGTTATGTCTTTTTATACTCCTGAGACTAAAAGAAAGATGCTGGATAATGTTCTTGTAATTTTCCAAAAGGGAACTGATGCCCAAATATTTTACTTTTTATTTCCCAAAATGTTGGGGTTTTTTTTCCACAAAAAAATGCCTTTGCTGCAGTTAAACAAATACAGATAATATATAATAGGAAAGAGTTAACTGGAAAAGCAAAAATCAAGTCTCATTTCAAAGAGAAAAAGTCATGGACTCAGTCCTGTAAACACAGGGTTTATAAAGAATTATATATTAATCTCAATAAAGAGTTTTACATAGACAGAAGCACAGCACAAAAAAACTGCAGAATCTTAGACCTGAGAAAATAGTCAATTGGGTATAAAATGTATCACATGAGGGAATAATGCTTGAGATTAACCATGAGATTTTCATTTCAGAAAGAAGTATTGTAGCATCATGAAGAGGTTAAAAAAGGCAGTAAGATGTACATGAAAGGGCACGTTGTGCAGGAGCATAGTGACAAATGGGAATATCAAATCACTGTTAACTGGATTTCTTCAGTTAATTAAATTAATCAAAGCATGCAATGTTCACTCTTTGCTCCACCTACCAAAAATCAGAAGGTTTAGGGTTTTTCTAAACTAACAGGAAAACTTTGCAAACATAAATAACATTGAAAACATGGACAATAATAAAATATATAATTACTGATCAGTAAGATCAGCTCTCCCTTTGGAGGTTAAATAGGTTATTTAATGTAGTGAAAAGGAAAGCTGATGAATAAAACAGACTATTCAACTGAAATTTAAGCAATTTTAATTAGGCCATCCCAAGGAAACAGCCCAGACAACATCACAACTGTATAAGACAGTTAAGTTGTGAAAAGAAGCATATGATGAACTATTGCTACAAATGCTTAAGAATTAACTAGCTGAAAGACTAATGACACAGTGTAGAAAGAAATTATCTACTTGTGCATTCAATTATCCAGGAAGGTCCTTTCGTATCTCAGTCAGCTAAAATAAAATGAGAGGTGATCATCATCAGATGCTGTCATGATTTCTATACACTTTGCTTGGAACCGCCTCTAGCACAGTTGCAGTATACTTGCTCCAATAAAACTCCTTCACGAGTGTCACTGTGCTTGACAGAGAAGTTGCTCCAGCTGAAAAAGCAGCAGAGTGGCTATTTTTGCATTTAGGTTAATGGAGTTGCTTATTTGGGGGAGAGGGAGCCCTGCCAGGAGCTGCACCCCTAGAAGGGCCCTATCTTGCCCCATTCATAACATGTCAACCACGCTGGCTCCTCAGCACTGTAACCCCAGTTTACTCTTGCATCCATTTACCCAGCTGATTTTGAAAAGACTACTTCTATGTTTTAGCTTTTTATCTTTTACATTTTACCTTTGCATTCTGCATCCATTAAGCTGTTTCATAAAAAGTAAAACACATAACTCACAGAATGAGAATGAAGACACTCTCGACATTAAAACCTTTAGAGACACCTCTATTCAGCGAGGAACTCTATACATGCATCAGTGCATGTTTTGTTTCTTGAAAACAACTGCATTGCACTGATCCAACTCTTACACTGTCACATAAATGTTTGCCATTTAATAACCAATTTAAAAAGTTGTGAGAACTGTTTGTGAATTCTGCTGCATTCAGGGACATACAGCTGTGATACCAACTGGTAATGGATACAGGCAGACAGCTGTGAGTGATGAAACCTAGAGCTGCAACACAACTGTAGAGCTGATTATTTTCCCCTCCTTTTCCACTTGAAAAAAATCTGATTAGCATAGATTAGTTCTCAAAGCCTGTTTATAATATATATAAAATCATAGGAGAGAGAGCAAAGAGTCCTCTTTCAAGCATAATTCTAATGACTTTACTTTTTCAGGGGTCAAAAGCAAGTCAAAGAAAATCAATGTCCATTTGTGTTGTTGAAGCTGAAACATACAGTTCATTATTCACACCTGGTAAAAGAGTCAGTCAAAATATTTTGCCTTACAGAGAAACTAGAAAAAGCTACATCGCATAATTATAAATGAAGATGTATTTAGCATAGCAAATGCAAAATAGCAAAGCATTTTAGAAACAATTCTGTAATTAAGAATCAGTGCTTTATATTAAGGCAAATATTAACAGCTGTTAAATATGAATATCAAAATTTTAAGAGATTTTAAAATATCCCCTAGTACTTAATATTATACCTGTTGAAATCAATTACATTTTCACACTAAATTCAATAAAAATAGCAAAATAGTCTTTACACCAAGAAAGAATCAGAGGATATGATTACTATCCCTCATGATAGTCTGTCATTTGTAAAAGACAATGAAATTCCCTTTAGTTTTTGACAGGAAGTGGAAGAAATATGAATGTCATAAACAGCACTCCCATTCTCACTTCCTTATGGTTAGCTGTATTTTAAATAAATTTAATACAAAAAGTGGAGGGGGGAAAGGCATGTGTTTTATTTTATTCAAACAGTCTTTACTCACACTTAAATCCGAGTCTATCTGAATAATTTGACCTGAAGCAATATAAAATTTACTTGAAATGCCATTTCTAACATCTTCAACACGAAACCAAGTATACTGTTCACTACTTGAAAAAACAGATTGAGAATGAACAAAAATAAAATAAAGCCAAACTTCAGAATAATCTGATTAATAAACTGTTCCTCCTCTGATGGTATCTCAGAAGCTCCAATCAATGAACACTTCAGAAGTGCTTGATGTTTATCAGCTTTAAAAGCAACTTTTGAATCAAAATCTCAACCAACCAAGGAATGAACACCCAAATCTAAGAGCAAGGAACAAACTTCATAGAAAAAAATTTAAAATTCATCCTTGTTTCAGATGATAACCACCTGCGGAATTGAGCAAACAATCAATTGCACCCATCACACCTCTGGAGCCGTGAGTTCTTTCACAGACGCAGTATCCATCCCAGTGTTAAAGCAGTAAAACGTCAGTGCCTTCACCTCAACCACATCTGACACAGGAATTTCAGTGGCTATTGAAAAGCACCCTGTGAGCACCAGTGTGGTACTTTCACTCTGTTTCAAGTTTTATTCCACACTGAGAACATCCACTGCCACCATCAGGGCATGACTGTTGCCACTGTGCTCAGTTCCTGGCATGGGGAACCTCCTGCTTTTCACAGTGGAACATACAGCACAGCCTTTCATAAACCATCCATTTCTTATCTCTGAAGTGCCTGAGTGGCATAGCAAACTGTGTCCAGCAGTAGCATTTATCCATGTTCTGGCCTCATGTGCAATATCTTAATCCCATTTTTTAGAACATTTATTTATATTAAAACAAATAAATAACATATTTATATATGTGAGTCAAAACTATTACTACTCTCACATAAGTATTATAAGTTCTATGGTTTTGCCCAACATTGCCCAAAATAAACTGGAGAACGAATCATAAAATTAATTTCATTCCAAACACTCTTCTTGATTAGTTTTCCTCTACTCATTACTTTAATAAATTGAAGAGAGCAAGTCCCCAGGAAACAACCCAGCTCTTGGCTGCTGCACCACCAGATTCATCACACTACAGAGCATTCCACCTCTTTTGGCCAATTTGAGCTAATTACTGAAGATAAGGCTTAGAGTCCCAAACGACAATGACAGCCACAGCTGAAGTGTGCAGTGGAAAAAAGCTTTGTTTCTGTATCACATAGCTCCTCTTCTTCATAAGGGGTAGACACATCACCTACTAAATCAATCTCTCAAGACTAATTCACATTTGTAGCTCCTGTAATAATTTCCTCCTTGGATAATTAAAGATATGTGTGAATTTCCCTGGCTGTGTCTCCACTGCATTCCCTGGTGTTGATTATGGCTGTATCTTTGAGATATGACCTGTTTTGAGTTCTGGGTTTTTTGGTTTTTTTAATGTATGCTTTCTGTCTTTCCTCTGACCTGCAACAGGAATGCAGAAAATCTAGGCTGGCCACCACAACGGTAAGACTTTCTGACTCTTCCAGTTATGGCAGATAAAGCTCTGAGCAAATACAGAAGTTTGTCTTCACAGTCTGCCACTGTGAGCCAGTGTCACAGCACACTGCCAGAGGTACATATTGATGTAGCAGACTCATACTGGGATTCAACCCAACCACATTCAGGCCTCTGTCTGGAAACCTGAACTGAAAGCACACCCATGCAAAGGGCCAAGAAACATGACACATTAAATCCATTTGATATTTCTTGTCATTCACAACTCTTTAGCTTTTTAACAATGAATGCAAGCAGACCTGACTACCAGGAAGGTGATGACTACCAGGTGATGACTACCAGGAAGAAATACTGACAGCTCAGGCACAAGGACCAGTGCTAAGTTACATGCATGAAGAAATGGTACTTATTTGAGCACTTCAGAGGGAAGAACTGAGAGCAGACTACAGCTCTCGTTTGTCATAATACTCAATCTAAGATGAATAAATAGAAATGACAAACTCAACTGGTTTGGGCTGACTAGAAAAATCATGTTTAACTGTTGGTGTTTTTAATTTTGCTTACAGGTCTTTCTGTCAGTTCATGAAAGCTATGCCCAACAAGCCAAAAAGCATGTCTGAGCAAACATGAAAAAAATTAGGAAAGAAATATAATTTCTGAGCTTGCCCTAAAATTTCTGAATCGAGGTCAACAGTCTTCTCTATTAAAGAGATTCACATAGAATTGAAACAAAAATGCATATTATAAAGTTGAATATAATGTACTTTGGAAATCTCCAATTCAAAAGATATGAGCCAAGTGGGATACAGAACATTCAACAGGATTCTAGACTAGCCTTACAGTGAAGCATGTGATGGCCACTCCTGAATTTTCAAATTCAGAACTACACACATTGTAAAATAAAGGGTAAATATGCCAGAAGGCTTTCTGACAAATACCAAGTAAAAGATAAAGAAAATGTGTGAAGATAAAGGAGGTTGATTACTAACTTAGAAGTGGATGTTTTTAATGATGTCTTTAAAGACCTCAAGTCTCACCTTCCCCTTTCTTTTCAAGTTTTTAACAGAAAAAGCAACATTTTTTTTCTTCTCTCAGATGTTGTGAAAACTCAGTTCTTTAGCCATGTAAAAGAGAGAAAATCTGACTCTAAGTGAAAGTCTAGAGCACCATGTTCTTTAATTCAGTGATGGGGACCTTCATTAGATTATCTCATAGCTATGGGACAAGACACTGCAAAACTCAAAAGATAAATCATTAAATTATGTTTTCCTTGTCTCCAGGCAAAGAGTGAGTACAGCATTAGATTAGTTTGAAGGACTAAAAAGGAAGAAGAGGGGTCTGCAATATGCATCAGAAGTGACAAAGCTAATACAATTTTTAAACCCTGTTTATTTATATAATCAGGCATAAGCACTTACTTATGCTCATTGTGGAAACCCCGAATGTAAGACATAGCCCAAATGAATTCCAGATCAGTGCATGCTTCAGTGTTTCATGATCTCCTTGCACATGCCTAGTGAAAGCCTGCCACTCTGCAACAGAGGAAGGAATTACTACAATAGACTCATAGGCAGAGTTTGCCAAAAACTATACTTTTTTTGCTATGAGACAGAATAAACTGAGTGTTTTAAGTAATGGATAGATTTACATCCCACTGTCCAGCAGCAGTTATTCTAATTGTGTTTCACAGCATCGTCAGAGTCAGAAATATGAACAAACCACAAGAACATCCTCCATAAACTGCACTGAAACAAATGACACTCCCTTCAGCCAGTTCACCCTCAGTAATCTCCATCCACCATTACGGGAAAGGATTAGTTTATCTTTCAGCTATAAACTTTTGTTAGTTACATGTTCACCATACTGACATCTCAACATTTTTTAATCTTATCATGTCAATCTTGCATTTACGTAAAAATGTGTATTTCAGGGCATATAAAGATCTCTTGCTGCTGACAACTCAAAGTGCATTAACCTGGGAAGCCTTCAGATTGCCACACACACCCACACACTTCTTTCAGTAGAGATCTCACTGATTGGAAAAGGAAATATCCCAAACTCAACAGACATTTTACATACAGTGGCATTTCTGCAGAAACATATGTTTCCAACACTGCAACTTTTACTTTCATCACTATTAGCAAGTTATTTTCCCCAAGTTATTTCCTACACACATACCATGCCCAGTGCCCCTGCTGAAACTACCACATTCACTGAAACTGATTGACGTCCTAGTGAAACATCAGAGATTAGCTATAAATCTGTGTAAATGCTTTTATTCTGTGCTGCTTTCATGTTAGAATACAACATGCATCAAGGTCACTGTAACAGATTGCGGTTTTCAGGCTCATAGAGAAGACACTGAGGAAATCAATAAGAGCAAACTTAATTAAACAGCGTCTAAAGTTCTGCCTTCTCCCAAACCTGCCCAGAATTCACATCTCTATTCTCTGCATTTCAGAGTCAGGTCTTTTCATAGCTATGGGAAGGCAGGCATCTTAGCTTAAACACTATCACTGCTGAAAGGTGAACAGAATTCGTTCTTTGCAGTGTGACAGGTCTGCTCTGAGCTCTCCGAGTTTTTAGCTAGAGATTACAGCCCCATGGGCCTCTTCCTTTGAAGTAGAGTTCCTCTGAGAGCAGAATTAGTCCCCTGCCTACAACCTGTCCCCCATACACTGAAATAAATTACAGTCAACTTTTCGTTTCATTGCCATGTCAAGTATAGCAATAAATATCCACAGGCTAAAAGTAAGCAAACAAACAAGGCTGGACAAACCATAACCTCACAGCAAGAGCAGCCCAAAGAAAATCACCAGGGAGGGCACAAGAAAGTTAAAGGCATAAAAATCAAAACTCTGAGTTCGCTATCTGAATCCGTAAGTGCGTATGAAAGGCTAATACGCATCGTACCTCTCTCCCACAAGAAGCACTGATGGAAAGCAATTAAGGGACTCCTACAATTTAGTTACGGCTCAGCAAAGAGGAGAAGGCATTTCCCATAATGAAATGCCTGTAAGAAGGCATCATCTATTACAGTTGCAGAAGTGGGAAGCGATGGGACCCGGAGCTTCCTTCCCGGCTGTGCACCGGAGCACCGCACTAGCGGGATGCCCGCGGCGCACTCCGGCGGAGTTGGAGCGAGGCTCCCCTGCAATCCCGGCCACCAACCCCCCGCGCCTCAACCCCCAAGAACTGCCGCTGGCGCCGCCGGCCATCCTGCCTCCGAACTGGGAGCAAGCGACCAGCAGCTGCAATTAAAAAAAAAAAAAAAAAAA
>VYZQ01039433.1:11365-21388 GCA_013400655.1 Mystacornis crossleyi
AGTGGGAGCCATACATTCCTACATTTTTATGTTCATCTGCACTTTGTAACTTTCCAGGATGCTGCTGTTAAACAGAGCGAGGCTGTGTAAAGCTATCTTAGATTTTCTAGATCCAAGATGAGCTAACACCAAATGTGCTGTATTTTTCNGTTTTAAAAAAAACCCACCAAATTCAAACATGCTCTTGGTGAAAGATTATCACACATAGGTTAATTTTTTATTTCCACTTCTTGAGATGATATCAGACAGACCTGCTATAGCAGTTAGCCTGGAGAAAGTTATGGATATTTGGTGAAATTCTCCATGGGGTTGGGTTGGGATTTTTGTTGGGATTTTTTTTTTTGNTGCAGGTTTGTACAGGTATTTGGTTAAATAAGTCTTTCTTGGGGCCTCGTGGGTTATTGCAATACTTGCAAACGAAAATAATGATTTTTGTGCATTTGAATCGGCTAGGCCATCTTTCATTCAAATATTGGAACAGGAATACTTTTTTTTGTCTGGTCTTCTTTCTTTAATTTTCATAAATCTAACTTTCTATGCATAGAAGGAACCTGAATGAGCTGTATTCTGTTTTTTTCCCTGCAAAAATTTCTGTGCTTTAGAGACCTTAGTAAGTAAAGATTTTTCCTGTTTTTTTTTGTTTTGTTTTGTTTTTGTTTGTTTGTTTTGTTTTGTTTTGTTTTTTTGGTTTTGGGGTCTTTTTTTGACCTTGTTGATACAAATTAGGGTAATTAATAACCCCAAGTACTACTTGTTAAAGTTGTGACAACTTTGNGTGTTTTTGTTAGTTTTTTTTGTTCTTTTTTTTTTTCTAACTTACAATCATCTGACCATTGCTAGTTTTTCAACTCAGATAAGATGGAATGAATTTTTTTGAACATGTATTTTTTTCTGAGATATGAAAATATTTTCCTGCATATAGCAACATATAGTCATGCCAGCGTTCTTAAAGGATACAGATGAGCTTAAAGAATTGGAGGGGATGTAATAAACTTTGGTCATTCTGGTGAATTTACTGGGTGTTTCTGTCACCTTAATTATTACTTAGTGGTTGCAAATTTGGGAGGAGAAACTGATGAAGATAAAAGGACAGCTTTTATGTATTTCTGTCATTAGAGTGGGAGCCATACATTCCTACATTTTTATGTTCATCTGCACTTTGTAACTTTCCAGGATGCTGCTGTTAAACAGAGCGAGGCTGTGTAAAGCTATCTTAGATTTTCTAGATCCAAGATGAGCTAACACCAAATGTGCTGTATTTTTCTTCCCTCTCTTTTCTTCATGTCATNGTTTTGTGTTTTTGTGTGTTGTTTTGTTTTGTGTTGTTTCTTTCGGGAGGGGAGGGGGTTTTGTTTTTTTTTTGGGGGGGGTCTTTTTTTGACCTTGTTGATACAAATTAGGGTAATTAATAACCCCAAGTACTACTTGTTAAAGTTGTGACAACTTTGCAAAATAATCCTTATTGCCTAGTATATAAAATATAGAATATGATGAATAATTATTTGGGGGGAAAAAAAGGACCCCAAATAACGAAAACCCCACCCCAAAACCCCACCATGTTTACAGCATGTGCAAGTGGGATCACAGTGAAGTTGGGAAGAATCTCCAGTGGTCATCTGGCTCAACCAGCCTGTTCCAAGCAGAGTTAGCTACAGTGAGTTTCTCAGGATTGTGTCCAGTTTTGTTTTTTAATATCCCCAAGGATGGATGTTGCATCTGTAGCAACCTTTTAGAGAAGCTGACCACCCTCAGAGTAAAAAAGATCTATTTTCCTAATGTTTAAATGAAATTTCCTGTATTTCAGTCCATGCCCATTGTGTCACCTGATGGCTCCAGTTGGGCTTTGCCTTGTTGATGGAGCAATATCTCTCTATTCCTCCTGGGTTGCCTGTCCCTACTTCCAGCTCCCGTGTGCTTTGGACAGCCTGGTCTACTGGAAGGTGCCCATGGCAGGAGGGNTAGATAGTTGATAAATATTGTTGCTAATTGATGGAATTACAGCATTGGGAAAAGTCAGAACATCTTTTAAATATGTGAAAGGTGTAGTTCTTACTGCGTTACTTTTATTGCAGGTTTACACAGGTATTTGGTTAAATAGGTCTTTCNTTCCTTCCTTCCTTTCTTTGCATTAAGTTAGGAGCTCCTTGCTCATCCAGACAGGTTTTCTGCCTCCTTTGCTTGATTAGCTGCTGGTTGAGATGGGCCATTCTTGAACTTGGAAGAAGAAGGTCAGTCAGCTCTCCTGGATACCTCATCTCTCCAGGTCTGTATCCCTTGGATACCTCTGTGCCTTTTGATCTTGAAAAAAAGTGTGTGATCATTGTCCTCACATTCTGTTTTCTGTCCCCGATATACTTTTAGTGTTTCAGTTATAATTGGCAAGGTTTAAGCTTTCCTTGAATTTTTTCTTTCAATCATGAATAAGTTTTGTCTTGTTAAATTCATATGGTAAAACTAATGCTGTTTCCCAAGCCTTGGGGATATCCTGCCTGTGTAATTACAGATTTATACTGCAGCTATGCAGACGTGATTATTACCAATAGTCCGAATAATTGCCCTGCTTGGCTGGTTTGTGGTCAGGCACTGTCTCGTACCTCGGTGTGGAACAGTTAAAATAAAAAATAAAGCAGAAAATTGCTGAAATGCTCATAAGCAATGCTCCTGATAGGTAGTTTTGTTTCCTATAGTTGTGCAGGTATGGTAAAATTTAGTTGACAGTAAATCCTGCAAGGCAAAAACTCCTGGATTTTGTCTTCATTACTGGAAAGAAGATGATGTGAAGGGAACATTATACAGCTACACTGATAATTTGGAAGAAGTTCTTTCCCACCCCTTCTAGAAATACTGATTCAGATAAAAAGAGGTATATACAGAGCATATGCTATGTTTGAAGTTAGTTCTGATTAACAAACTATTTGGGAATAGAACTGATGATTAGATGAACATTAACATTTTTTATTGCCTTATATTGTTTAAGGCTTTTTCTTATTTTTAAGGAGTGACACAGTTTTTTCACTCATAATTCTGACAGAACTTGACTTCATGGGCTTAGAATTGGATGTTGTTCCTGTGTTGTGTTCTCCTCCTCCCCAGCTGTGACTCTGTGTAATGATCCATCACCAACACATCCCTGGAAAGCTTTAACTTTTGATGTTTCCTTCACAGTCAGAAACTTCGTGAATATAGGGAATTTATAATAGTTGGAAGTAGGATTAATACTGGTTAGGAAAGCTGTTGACAGTTAGTATGTGATATCAAATTTTTTCATCGATGATTTTCATTTACAAATAATACTTGAGTGACATTGAAACCGAGATAATTGCAATGATGGGGTAAAGGATGTTTTGGAACATCATCTATTTCCATGTAAATCATATGTTTAAATCCCAGTTAGTACTGTGCTTGTTGGCTTAGCAGGTAGTCACATCTCTCTGTGGCCAGGAGAGAAATGGCATTCCCAGTGTGGGAGAGTTAGTGATAAAAGCAAAGTTAACATGCGTTACTAATAGAAGTGAGGGTTATTAAATAACTGACTAGAAAGGAGATGTTCAAAGAGAGAGGCAAAGGAAATGAATCCATACAAATACAAGCCCAAAATCTTGGGATTTTTATAAACTGTTGCTTGACCACATAAGTGGAGAGAAACCTTTGGAGCAAAAATAAGCATTTATATGCTCATCTTTCCTTTCTTTTTGGTTCCACTGTTTATTTAATTTTCAGGTTTCCTTCCTGTATTTAGTTTCTGCAAGGTAAATGGTAAACACGCATGGATCCTGTTGCTGTGGGTCTCATGATCATGATGAGAGGGCCACCAGTAATGAGCAGTGCCCAGTGTCCTGGTTATGTTGCTCTCAGGATATTGGGTTATCAATTCAAAGGATATTGAGTGTTTTCCCACTTCTCTGCACAGTTTAGTGCTCAAATGAACAGTGCAGAAACCTATATGAGAAGTTTGTGATGGCTAGGATTATCCATTCAAACTTCCTTGGAGGTTCACTGTGGTGGGGAGAATACCTGAATCCAAAACATTGCCAGAAAATGTGGCACTATATGGAAAATCAGATCTGAAAATCATTAGGTAATAAGGGGGAGAAATGGGGTGAAGAATGAAAAGATGAAAGATAAGTTAGTTACTGTGTAACTTCAATAACTTAGAGTCAGCTCAATTCTGAAATAGTTTCAGTCCCATGGAAAACAGTCCTTTATTCTTTTTCAAGCATTTGATTTTTGTAGTTAATCTGTTGATGTAGCTCTACCAAGAGCAACAGAAGGACCTTTATTTATGAACTTCTGTAAGATGTTTCGTGTTTATATCTTTTATTGTTACAGAGTTCACCCTTGGTAAGGGAATTCACTGTTTCTACAGAGGATTTGAGGAAGAGAAACTGAGATGGAAAATGATTTCATAGATAATCAGGAAGGGAAGATAGCAGCTAATAAACTAAATGTGATGGTCTTGTGAAAATAAATGTAGTAACAAGTAGCCATCTTTTAATCTTCATTTTTGTGGTGTTATAAGAGCCAGTGTTTTAAAAGTAATGTGAAAATCTCAGTTACACATGAATATTTAACTGATACGTGAGCTCTAAAGCTCTGGTTTGTGATTTGTCTCCAAAAATGGTACTTTGAAAGAAAGTATTCTGAAGTGGCAGCTCCCAAGTATGAGTTGAAGCTTAAAATGTTTTTCTTTGCCCTTAGTGGTGTTTTCTCATCAGCTTTATATATATCATTGGTTGCTTTTGCTAGGGTTAATTCAATTTAACTTCGGGAGAGAACAGTTCTCTCAGAAATAACAGCCACTTTCTCAGGGCTCAATTTTTTTTCTTATTTTAAAAGCAATTTTAAGATTCTATGACATGTTGATGCCACGTGAGAGCAGAGACTGCTGTTTTGCAGGTTCATGTGAGCACAAGGGAGAGGCTAAATGAGGTCAATCACATCAACATGCTCCTGCTGTAGTTGGCATAACCCGCTCCACAAGTATGGAGAGTAAGGAGAAATAATTTAGTTTAGACTAAATGTGGATTGCGTTTTATTTTTCAGTCTCTCACTTTTAAACCCTGTATTGATACAATGGAGCACTAACCTATCCTTTATTAACAGTTGTTTTTAATATATGGAAGGATTATTGCATTTAATATGCAGAAGTCCATTTAACGTGTTTTTCCAGAACTGGAGTTTAAATACTGTGAGCTGTTGGCATTGGAATTAATTCCTTGTTTGACTCTGCAGGTCTGAAAGCTGCTACAGAGTGTAATGCTCTCGAGGCAATGCTCCTTCAGCCCACCTTTATCTCGCTCATCCCTGCCAGGTGGGTATCAGCATCTGGGGCATTTGCAGGGTGCAGCAGTGCTGTCACTTCCCTTTTGCCCACGGGCTGAGGCACAGGATTGTGCACTGAAGGAAAGGTGTCACTTTGGTACCTTTTCCAGCCGTTGGTATCACACCACCGTCCTTTCCTCGTGGTCAGGTACACATGAATTTGGTGAGTGGGTGTCCTGACCTGGCTGTTGTGATGTGCTGGCACGTGTTTTATAGACTTCACAGCATGGCTGGGCTTGGAAGAGAACCCTGCAGAAGCTTCACCTGGAGCAGATTTTACAGGATCGTGTCCAGGCAAGTTTTGAATATCTCCAGAGGAGACTCCACAGCCTCTCTGGGCAGTCCGTTCCAGTGCTGTCACCTGCAAAGATGTTTTTCCTCATATGCACGTGGAACCTCCTGTGTCGCACTTTTTGCTCTTGCCCCTTTTCCTGTTGCTGGGCACCTCTGAGAAGAGTCTGGCCTCATCTTCTTGATACGTGCCCTTAAGGGAGTATTTTTACTCTTTCTCCCCATCTATGTGGGAAAGAAGCTCATATCCGTAAGGATCCAAGATTTGGAATTTTGAGCTGGCAGATGCACCTGTAATTCTCAGAGGTCGCTCTCTGGGATCTGCTGGCTTTTGTTTTTCAATGTTAGAGCACACTTTAAAACTGAGCAATGTCTTTGACTCAAATTCGTAAGATGCTCCTTGCAGTTGAGTTTATTTAATAAATAGAGGATTCAATAGTGTATTGCAAATGGAGAGTTCGGAAGCATTTTAATAAATTGGGTTACAGTACAAAATGGTTTTTGATGCTGCTTTATGAGATTTGATTACTTTTGTGTCAACTTCCAGAGCAACTTTAACAAATTTTCCTTGTATAGTGTACTAGATTATTCAAATGCTCAGTGAAGTATTTACCTAAAGTAATAAATGTAAAATTAAAATTTTGTTTGAGAAGGGAAGGCTCTGGTTTTGTGCTCTCATTTAAACAATTTGTTTGTTCATGCAGTAGTTCAAAACTCAGCATTTTTAGGACATTTGAGAATCATAGCCAGTTTCCTTGCATTATTTGGGTATCTGAATGGGAGACCTAAAGATAGATTCTTGGGACAATGAGCTTCAAATCTGAACTGTAAGTTTTATCTGTATTATTGAAAGTGCATCTTCCACAAAATTGGAAAATGTATGCAAATCAAGTTTAAAACTTGGCTTCAGTGCTTTCATAATTTGTTTTAAAAAATGATAAATACAAGGGAAATACTAAATTACAAGACAAAACATAATGATAGTTTAGTGTACTTAAGTTAATTTAAATCAAACACTGGCTTATTCCTGTTTAGAAATACCACTAAATACCATAAAACAGTAGTGACCAATTACACAATTTTGAGAAAGCCTATCAACTAGCTCATACCTTGTGAGAAAAAATTATACCTTAATTATAGGTTTTAATCCTATGTTAAAAGGTAGGATTAGAAATTTAAGGCTTTGTTCCTGAGGCATCTACACTAAGACTTAAACTTTGTACTGGGGTCAGACCAAGTCTTCATTTAAACTGTTATCATCTCTGGTACTGGCTAACAGTGGACCTCAAGGAAGGAATGTAAGTAAAGGGAAAAAATATAGGGATACTTCCACAGGATGCTTTCCTAACCTCTAGCTATGCATAGTTCAGACTTCCTGAGCTAGAGCTGTCTTTGTTTTTAGTAGCTCTCAGTGAATGTTTCTTCGGTGAGTTTACGCAGCTGCTGTTTGAACCTGTCTAAAATTTGAGGAGTAGCTTGCAGCAAGCCCTTTAATTCTGTAGGTCTTCTCTTCCTGCTTATACAGCATGGCTTGTAACACTTATAAAAATTCCATGATCTTTGTATAGGCGGAATGGTTGGAAAAGCTAGTGGGTTTTATCTGTTATTTCTGTAAGACAGTCTAAAAACAGCAGTCGGTCTGTTTGGTGTGTGATAAATAAAGCAGCTAGAACTTGAGTGGGACAGAAAAAAAAAATCAATTTTGCCTTGTCCTGCATCGGTGGCTGAAGAGTTGTAGAACCCCAGTCAAATTATGTCACTTTTCCATGAGTGTAATATCCTGGTACTGACTCCTAGTGTGTTAATGCTGGGCAGTGTTTTCTGAACTAGGACTGACTCATGCTCACCTGTGTTGAGCAGAGTAAGTGCATAACTTCCTACTCTTGTTAACGTAGATATGACTTTATTTCTCCTTTTATTACAATGAAAAGGTCATCAAGCTCATACTGAGTAGGCTAAATTCAGAGGAATATACTCTGACAGCTATGGATAAAAGTGTTTTGAGAGCTACTCAGTCTTTTTTGGACCATATGGAGAAGCTACAGTATGACTCTCACAGTGGGTCTGTGGGTCATCTTATAGATATTTTAAATTATGGAAATCACATCAGCACTTGACTCATGTTTTTAAAAATTGGAGGATGCTGGCAGTAAGCCAGCATTAAGAGAACTTAATACTTTACACTTAGGATATGTTCTCCTTATCTTCTTATTGTATAAATCCCCTAAAAATACCTGCAATGCTCTAAAGCTCTGTGTTTATTTTCAAAATGCAATTAGCGTAAGAAAATGTATCTTTTTAACCTGTTCTTTAAACTCCATATGCACGCAAAAAAGTACCCCAAAGTAAAATCTTTGACCAATGCCTTGTAAAGTTGTTCAGTGCCCATCTACTTCCCCAAATGAAATTTTAGGTGCTGTCTTATCACTGGTTGGCTGTATGGAATTTGGCTGAATTTTGAGCAAGTTAAGTTAATGTTAATCACTTGTGTGGCACAGAATTCCATTAACTTTGAAGACAGTGAAGTGAAGCGATCTTCTAATTGACTGGGTTAAAGGTTTGGTGTATATGCAAAGAGCAAAAGCTTTTGGATACAAATTGGGGGTTTTTTCCTCAATTTTTTTTGAATATTTATTTTTAAGAAAGTGAAATAGGGCCTCTTACAAACTTCATCCAGTCACCTGGTCTAGTGGAAGGTGTGCCTGCCTTTGGCAGGGTGCTGGAACTGGATGATCTTTGAGGTTGCTTCCAACCGAAACTATTCTGTGCTTCTATGTAAGCTCTAATTTTCATTTCTAAAATTCAAGATAGTAATGTAATTAAATTATCACCTGTTCTATTGGATGACACTTCTTTTTCAGTGAAATAATAGAATTTTCTTTTTCAGCAGAGTATTTAGTATGGAGGCCTACAAGAAAGCAGAGTTTGAAGTGCTTTGTCACTTAGTAGGAATGGCTATATAAAATATGCAATGAAAGAGCAACAAACTTCCGACTGTGAGTGTCTGGCCTTAGGACTGCTATGAGCAAAGGGTTTCTAAGTTTTGTATCTTTATAAGCTGTTTTCCCCTTCATTCTCGAACAGCAGACATGGTGATTAAAACAGAAAGGAATAAATTGATTCCTGAGGCATCTCCATTAATGAATTTGAAAATAAGATTAGTTCAGAGTCTCAATACTTCTTTGCTTTCTTTTAAATAGTAGAAGATCCTTTAAAAATCCATAAAAAACCTTCAGAAGTAATGAATGACATTTCATTTTCACATGCAACTGCATTAAATCATGTGATAGGTGATAATTTCTTGGCTCTAAGGATTCCAAAATTGCTCATGATTTATGCACGCAGTAGTTCTTTGCCTTGAGATTTACATGTGTGTTTATTGTTTTTATTTTGGAAAAAAATCATTAATGGGTTTTTATACTGTGTTAAAAGAGCATCGGTTTTGAAAAATGAAGCATAAAAATTAGGAAAAAAATACAGTAAAGGTTATCTCTGCAACTGTGATTTATATCCTTGTGCAGTGAAGAATGAGCTGGCACTAATTACTGCTTCTGTTTTGTTGGGATGATGCCCTGGAAAGCTACAGCGGTTCCTTAGCACTGATAATTCCATCTCACTGCCTGACTTACCCAGACATCAGGCCTTTGCTGAGGCCATTTATGGGATCAGTCACACTGTTGATAAGCTCGATATGTGGCTTTCCTCTCTCAAAGGATTTAGTGAATTATCTTCAAGCAGTCAGTTCCTGGCATCATGTTTCATTTAGTCCTGCCAAATCTGGCACGTTAAATTAAAGTGTTGTGCCAAACAGTGAAATGCACTTGTTCTTATTATCTCATAGCATGCAAACAGTAAGGATTTATTCTAGTTCTCCAGACTGAACTTTTGCCAGAAACAGCTACCAAGAATCACGATGGGAGTTTTTTTTTTTTTTTCTTTAAGAAACAATGCTGCCCTTCTTGTATCTGACTTGTCATCTCTCCCACTTTCCAACTTCAGAAAACTACCTTTCATTCTGGTAATATTTAATACCTTGTATTTAATACTTAAATATTTGTATAGATAGATCTGCCACTGACCGTTTTACTCTCCGTCCCAGTGTTGGTGGTAGTGGTTTTCCAAGTTCCTGTTCCAGTTTTGGTAGTGTTTGGTTATTTTTCTCTGCTCAGCATCCACTGACAAGAATCACCATCCATGGCCATAGCAAATTCATCTAAAGCAGCAGAGTTCTTCCATTGCAAAGACAGACTGGTTTGGGAAAGCCTGTCCCAAATTCTCTGCTAACTGGAATCCATAACCCTGATTCTTTCTGATGGGGAAAAATATAAAAGAAATAATGGTTGTTGTATCTTTACCACATTACTGATTAAGATGCTCTGTTGTATCCGGTGGAAACCATAAATACAGATG
>VYZQ01039433.1:36032-72972 GCA_013400655.1 Mystacornis crossleyi
CTTGGGACGTTGAAGGTTTTTCTGGCATCTCGGAGAATCTCTAAGTGACAACCTCTTGGTGCCCCAGGACCAGGGAGGGAGATTAAAATGGTTATCCTGATTAACACAAAGACAGGATTTAAAGAAAGTGAGGCAAGGTGTCTGCTGTATGAGGAATGGAACTGTCCTAAAGCAAAGACCATGTATTAAATTGCTGGACCAAAAGAAATTGTTTGCAGAAGAACATATTTCCCTCCATGAAATGAAGGAATAACCTAGGATTTTGGCTTAACCCTGGATTCTTACAATTTTTTTTTTGCTGCAAATGATTCTTTGAAAGCTGGAGAGTGCATGAAAGCAGTGAGGCATGGATTGGTGGGGCAAGGACCACCCTTTTCTGGATGAGGGGGATGAAACCAAGATGGGAAGACAATGGCATGGCACCGGGACCTTGTTGGCTAGCTGGGACAGAGAGCACTGAAAGAGGGAAAAATACATGTCATCTTAAGACAAGCAGCCCATCTTCAGATTGACATTTCCAAAGTTCTGAATGCAGGCTTTTGTGACTCCAAATGTTGTTTAATGCAGTTTTTGTGTGTCATTTTATTTGTTTGTGTTGTGGCAGCGCTCAAAGAGCCCAGTCATGGTCATGGTGGCTTTATGCAGATGGGGAAACAGACCCTGTTCCACAAGGCTTTTACCCTGAGCCCTGGCATGGACCAAATGTTACGTGTGAAAGTAGTTCCCTTTTGAGAGGGTGGGCGAGCTTGCGTGGCTCAAATTGAGCAAAATCTGATGAGTTAGCAGGGGTTTGTCCTTAAGAACGAGCTGAGCTTCCACCCTTGGAGCTGTGCCAGTGAATTCTAGTGGGCTTCTCCCTGTTTGCTGTTACAGACCTGTGCTGGCTTCCAAGGACTGGAGCCCAAATTGTTCTGCAGCCGAGTTTGCTGGTGAAGATGATCTTTTTCATTTTTAGGATAGCATCTTGTTAAAATTAGGAAATACATGCCTGCTTCCTGTTGTTAGTGGCAGTGCTGTTTCCTGTCGTACATCACTAATACTGGGAATGCACGTTCAAGTGCATCAAATTAAGGAAATAATTTATTATGTAGAAGTTGCGGTGATGTTCAGCACCAAAGAGCTCTTCAGTGCAACGTATGAATTTCATTTATTCAGCCTTTTCAGATTTAGCTGCAGAACTGTCCTGCTGCATCCCAAAAATCTGCTCAGGAAATTTTGAAAAGTGTTCAAGGAAAACTATACAGCTTACTTTCTTAAACTGTAAATATTGCTGACAGATGCTGCATCCGGAGAAAGGACCAATTCCTGGTTTTAAGCAGGCATATTTCTAGAAACCCAATGCCTGACTATTGCTATACAAATTAAGGTTTCTCTTGACATTCTTTTTTTTAATTGTTCAGGGTGATCTGAAGCAAACAACTGAATTAAATATTTTTCTTTTCTAGAAGAAAAAAAAATCAAACAAGACTTAAGATTTAAAAAAAAAATTATTCTTTTCATTAAGAAAGCCGCCTAGAAAATGGACTGCAAGAGCCAATAGCTGCACTGATTCTGCACCCTATGTTCTTCCCAATTTCCCACTAAGAAATAAGGCAGACTTGAAAAGTCTTCTTTATTCTGTGATAATTCCAGTGGCATCCCACTTCTTTACTCTTCTGCTATGTTATTTCTTCTAAATAATATTTTTGTAGTTAAGATAAAGATTTGATACTTGCTACATACATGCTTATATTGTTTTGTGTGAGTCACATAAATTTTTGTACCCTGCAGATTGAGTGTATAATTTATATAAATACAGCTTGTAGGCTAAAACATTTTCTTGTTCAGTACATCATAGTTAGAAGCATCAACTGTCTCTTTGTCTGGATTCAGTGGTCTTAGGTTGTATCTTTTACTATCTCAAATTTTTTTTTGTAGTGTACAAGATTGTGGTTTAAAAATGTATTTCATCCTTTAAACTCATATTAACAGATGAGGAAACCATTGATTCCATGTTAAGCTTATTTTTTGTGTGCCTTAGCCCTGAAAACAACCTTCAGAAAACCATTTATTTAAGTATTATTCTTAATGTAAGTGCAAAAGGTACTTAAATTCAGAACAGGTAGATATTAGTAAGCTAGATGGAGTACATCTTTAAAAAGAAATGAAATTATTCCTTTTAAATAAATACAATCGAACATTTATTAGTACTCTTGCCATAACTGCGTCTCTCAAATAATTTTTTTTCCTTTAAAGTCTGTGCATAATATTGCAAAACACTTTTGGGTGGCAGGTGCAGTTAACCACATCACAGTATTCCAGTTTTATATTTACAGCAGGAATTTTCCTAGTTAAAATTATACTTTGCAAACAGCTTAAATTTTAAACTAATATTTTTCTTCTAATGAGCAGTTGGGGAAGTTTTCCATCACAAAGCATAATATCCAGTGAAAAATACCTGTGTAACACAACGTTTCTGAAGCAAAGCAATTGCCAAGTGTCCCTGCTGCTCCCCCAAAGCAAAGAAATTGCTAATACTACAGGTAATTCTATAGAAATGCAGTGTGATGTGCGCATCAGCTTATTCTTAGTTAATCAAGAAAAGGTTCTGTAATTTATTTTTATTTATACAGGACATAATTTTCGTTTGAAAATATTAGGTAGCTTTAAAAAAAAAAAATCTAGCCTCCATAGATCAACACTAAAAAAAAAAAAGGAACACGTAAGGCCCTCTTGATATAAAAAATTTTCAGCTTAGGCTAAATAACAGAGATAAGTGCCAGTTGGTGATTTCATTTTAAACTGATTTAAATGAAGAGCACAAAGTTGCTGGGGTGCCTTCTCAGAATCCGGGTTGTGACCTGTCCCCGTGGCTGCAGCCAGGAGCCTTCCCAGGCTCGGGATCCCGGTTTCACTGCAGTTCCCTCCTGAGCCTGCAGCTCCAAGCCTGGGAGTTCTTACTTGTGTCACACAGCAGTTGCACATTCAGCACAAGAGCACTTTTACCCATTTCCAGGTTTTTGGGGGCTGAAAAAAATTATCCTGGGTCTGCTTTAATCACAATATCCTACTGACTGTCAGAAACATGCAGTAATTCAGATCTAGTAAATTGGAAAGAGGAATTATTACCAAGTCAACATCAAAAATGTATCTAAGAGAGTATTTAATGTGTAGTTTTCATCCAGTGTGTCCTGGCCTGTTGGACAAATTTTTACTTCCTAGCCTGGCTGGGATGGTCATATCTCCAGTTTCTTTTTTATATGATGTACACAACCAAAGCATGCATATATGTACATATATGTCTGTGATTCATTCAGGGTTATTAGGAAATACACAAAATGCCCAGTCAGGGAAAAATTCAGAACGGCATAGAACTGTTTTAAAAACAAATATATAATCAGTAAATATAAATAGGTAGAAGTTTTACATATAAATATATAAAAGTAAATATGTGCCCATACTGCCTCCAAAATGCAAACTGTGTGGTTAATAAAGCTTGTAGTAAGTTACCTCTGTACCAAAAGGAATTCATCCCAACTTGAGTTGTATATATCCCAAAACAAGTTGTATATAGTTTTAGCTTATGTTTTTGGCTACAAGGGAAAAAAGATAAAATATTTTTTCTCTCCATCCTTTATCCTTTGTAAAACATAACACTTAATTTTTTTTTAATGTGAACTCATAGATTGCTGATATTATTATTGTTATTGTTATTATATTTTTAAGCCTGTTGCATCAGAAAGATTCAGGTTTCTACTGTGAAGCCACTGATAGAAACAGTCTATTGCTGTGGACAATATTTGATCAAAAGGAATTATTACCTGTTTCTACTTTTAGTTGCGTTTATGTCAGGATAAAATAGTTCACAAATACCACTTGAAATAGATATTTTTCTTAGTGAGCTCACTTGAATTTACACAGGCCAGGGCTGAAATCTCAGCCCCAGTGACTTTAAACTCCCATCAAATTCCTTGGGATCCAGAATTCTTCCAAGAAGTGAACTTCAGGCAAAAAAATATTGACATTTCCTTCAGGCTTCCAAACTTTTGATGTTCATTTAAAAAGGTATAATCACATTTGCTAACATGTCTACTGTTGCCTTTACCTAGATGATACTTTGTCATTATGTGCTGTGTTTCTTGAAACAAATCCGTGTAAAAATATGATATTATGGGACTACTTTAGCTTTTAATAGAAATATGTGCATAAAGCTTCAAATATGCAAAAGTAGAATTGTGAAGGGTTGGATTATTTTGAAATGACCTGTGAAAATAGGAGGAGGGAAATAATAATTTGTACATCTCATTTGCTGATTGCCATTAAAATAATTTTGTCCAAAGGTAATGTGCCTTAGAGTATTTGAAATGAAACACACTAATGCAAGAGGATATCTAAGGTGAAAGATGTTTGTGTAATGCTAAACATAACCAAAGAAGCTGTGGTTTGAGCAAAGGTACCATGCTCTATTTTATCAAGTGCCAGAAATTGCATAATGAAAGTCTTTCAGTTAAAAAAATATAAGTAAAGAAAACACAAAAATGCCACCCAGCTGGTAGAGATCTTCCTAATTTTTACCTGATTGTATTTCTGAAGAAATATGGCAGGGCCCTCGTAAATTTTCAACATGAACTGCATTTTTGTTGCCAATTTCCATATCCTTTTAAAAGTGCTGAAGCGTGCATTTGCTATTTATGTTTGCAGTAGACTGAGTACACTTTTACTATTTGTGGTTTCAGAAATTGGAAACAACCAAACAGTGGTGCTATGGTCTAAAAAAATAAATTTTAAACAGCTGTGGGACAGTATTTTTAGAATGGTAGGAGTCCTTCTGAAGACAGACTGGTAACTGTGTCTCTGTGCACAGGAAAGCTGCAGAGGGGGTGGCGAAATCCGAATTGTGTTGACTTCACACCTTTGGCTGGGTTGTCTGGGATAATCAGACTCTGGGACAAACAGAGTTACGTGTGGGGATAACCTCATCCCTGGATTTTCATGCTACCCCTCTGGATATTTGAGTGACTTTCAACAGTTCTTGTATCATACTGTGTATATCCAGTTAACTATTAGAAATGTTATACAAGATAGATAACTAACTATAATCTTATCTGTAGAGGTAATAGAAGGTTGTAGAAGACAGAAAATCAGTGTTTTAATTCTTGTTAATATTAGCATGCCAGTTCTATATGTTCCCTAAAATTTATCCTGTATAGTGAATTATTTATCCAACTGTAGCAATGTTTAATACTTTTAGTAATTTGATTAAAATAGATATGTGTAATTTCTTTGCTACTTGAATGGTGAATGTGGTCCTGCCACAGATGATACTAAACTACTCTTTGGGTATAGTGCTCTGAAAACAACTTGTCATTCCTGTTTTTCTTAGTTTACAAAAAAACCCCCCACCTTTTAATGTTTATGTATTGCAACATTTCAGAAATAGCAGACGTTTTGCTTTTACTCAACCTAAGTAATTAATTAAATTATTTAATTAGTTTCGATTATAAACCTGGAAAGTATCCAAAATGATCACATGTTTTAACCCTCTGTACAAGTGTGTCCTTGTAATGTGGCAGCTCCTTTGTGGAGGCTGATGAATTTGGTAACTTAAATGATAATGTGTACCACGGTTTGCTAATTTAATTAATTGCTACTTTTGATTTTAGCTGCAGCCAGTTGTTGATTCTAGAGCTTTTGATCTAGCCTTTCAATGATGTTAAGCATAATTACTTAATATAAATTCAAAATCAAAGGAATTCTGACTTACAGCAGGTTAAGTTCAACTCTTTTTAGAACTCAAATTATAACTATATAACCATTTCAAATGCTGCAAAATCTTCTTCCAGTGAACAGAAGAAATACAATTATGCTTCCAGTCTCAGTGATGACGTTGAGTTCTGTTCCTATCATTGTGCTGTGCTGGCTGCTGGGAGCACTTTGTGGCCTCATCTTGAAGCCTCATGCGTTATTTACTTTTTTGTTTGTAGTCCTGAGTTGTGTAGAGTTGTTGGCTTTTGGATCCAGCCTTCCTGCTTTGATTTCAGGTGGCCATCATCGGGATGGTTTGGTTTGAAAGGGACCTTAGAGGTCATTTTGTCCAACCCCCTGCCATGGGCAGAGACACCTTCCACTGGACCAGGTTGCTCCAAGCTCTGTCCAGCCTGGCCTTGGACACACCCAGGGGTGGAATATTTGCATTTTGATGTGAGTTCTACTTAAATAATTTGTCTGAACATGTGATCTATTTGTTGTATTTTGGGATGCACCAGTAAATTTTATCTGTAGTAATTTTTGTAGCATAATTATATTTAATTATACAAAGAGCAAGTAGCGATTGTGTTGAAATGGTCATGTGCATGATTACACTCAGCCAAGAGTAAAACTAAAGCATACGACAGTTACTCTCTGAGGTTGTGAATTACCTTACTATAACAAAACACAAAATACTGTAATAAAAAAAAAAAATTATATACCATTGTTTTTAAATATGCAGGTCAATTTAATATTAGTTTCAAATGCATACTATGAATGGCACTTCACTCAAGTCCAGGAAATACACTGTGTGTTTGATGAGTATTTGCTGTCCGTACAAGATGAAAGGATCTATTAATTTTTTTATTTTTTTCTATTTAAGAAGTAGAGGAAGCTGCAGTACTCCCTTGTCTGAGTTACAACGCTTTGCTAAAGTTACTTTTCTGAAAGTTTCCCTGAGTACTTTCTTGAAGGAAACAACTCTATGTTCAAAAGTGTTTTAACTAGAGAGGGATAAACTGTGAGTAGAGTTAGGTAGTGTCTCGCTTCCATCATAGTTTTCTTCCCAAATCACCACTAAACACTGATAAAATAGTACTTCTTTCTACATGGCCTTCAGGCAGTGCATGTATTCTTTGCCTCTTCTGCCTATCAAAGAACTCTTCTGCCAAAAATAGTATTTTAGATATAAATTTGACAGTTTTGTGTTGAATTTACTTTTTTAATGAACCTTCTGATTCAGGTGCATTAAATCCTTATTGTTGTCCCCAAATTATTTTCACTAAAAAAGCCTTCAGTTTTTTAAAATATGTGTTATCTGTCACAAGATAACATACATAGGTATGTATATCTGTGCAAATATGTATATACATGCTACTAGATGTAAATGATTTTAAATGAAAGGTGTTGTAACAATACATTATAAATAAAAAGTAAGGAATGTTTTCATTAAAAAAGAATATAAATTATTCACACATAGAAATTAAATAATAAAAAGGCTCTGTAAAACTTCCTTGATGGTAGTTATTGTCAATAATGGTTTTCCATAAAAGTGAAAACCATATTTAGTATCAAGTAGATATTTGGTGTACCAGCCTTAGAGCTGGCTTTGAAAAAATGTTTTTGCTACCTTTTCAAGAAGTTGTGTTAATGCAATTTTCATGGCCTTTCAGATGGTCAAATATAAAAATATAGATTTTGCAGAGATTAATTTCGGAACAGCTGTGTTTTGGCTGCTCTTTGAATTATGTTAATTTGTACTCAGACTTGAATGCCAAAGTCCAGACATTCTTGAATTCTGTGGACTGACGACTCAAGTTGGATCTTGAGTTAAAAACATCTTTTAAAAATGGCAATGCTCCTCCTGTCTGAAAGGAATAGCTGTTAATTGATACTTTAAGAAAATAATTCTAACTGTATTTTTCAGTAAATTGATATAGGCCCCAGTTTAGAAAAAAAATTAAAATTGAATATACTTAAATATAATAAAACAGACTTTTCTGTTGATATGGCATTCCTGTTATGTTATGTTCTGCTTGACAAGGTTTGATTCATCTTATACTCTGTGAAAATCTGATTGTTTTATCATGTCACTGCTTCAAAAGAAAGATTTACACTAACTCAGCAGAAACTCAAGTACTGTTTACATCATACATTCTCTACTCCTAATTATAATTGCCAATTAGTTGCATAGGTCATATTTAGATTTCGGTCAGAGAAAATTGGTATCTTCATCGGCCGTGTATATTTTAGATTAATGTGTGAATATCAGTTATTATTCAAGGTAATGCTTATGACAAATTGATTTTATTCCATAATTACAGATAAGGCAGAACTTCAGCAGTTTGCCAGATGTGTGATCCTGAGAGCGACCCTTTAGTTGGATTAGATGTTAAAATTAGACTTCCTGTGTTTGCCAACGAGGTGTTACGATCCTGTAACTCCGCTTATCTGCTTTGGTCTGGGTCTGCCTTCAGTTTAAGCACAAAGCTGACCCCTACTTCTCTCTTCATCATGATAAGAATTGTTGCAGTGACTGAAAATTGATTATCCCATATTATGTTACATTCACATGGTTTTCAGTATTGAAGCAAACCTTATCCCAAATCCTGGTTTCTGTCCTAAGACATCTAGTTAATTATTTCCCTTTTAGGGAATCTTAAGTTTGGGTCTAACAAGTTGTGGTGATCTCAAAGTGGACGTTGTTTGTGGGTATGTTCTGTGACCTGTGGTATGACTTTTGTCCTATTCAAATGGGTATGTTTAGAAATGTGCTTATTCTTGGCACAGTCTGATGAATGCTAATCTGTAGGTGAGTTAATCACAATTTTTTAGGGTTTTTTAAGGGCCTTATGTTGGTCCCTACTCATTAAATACAAAGCATTCTATGGAGTCAATAAACGTATCTCTAAATTCTGAAAGGTATTTAAGAATCATTTTAATCTTGCATCTTAGAAAGGGTCTCAACTTTAAGGACCTCTGTTAGACCCACCATCGTTTCTTCTGGAAGGAGTGCTGTTTTCTTTGGTCCAGAGGACTTCCTCTTTAAATTTCTGAGCTTTGACCAGTTAAAATGTCTTTGTGTGGTCTGATGCCTGAGGGTTTGGGGGAAAAAAAAAAAAGAAAAAAAGGCTTTGCTTTTTTTTTTTTTCATAGAAATAGCAACTACAGACATCCCTTTTCCATTCCCATCTTTTTAGTTACTTGTGATTTTTAGCCAGATACTTGGTCATAAATGGGAGTTTCAGGATCATTTTTCATAGCAAGCAATTCTTCTTGGTTTAAATGAGTACCTGGTATGATAACAGCAAAAATGAGAAAAACCTTTAAAGCACAGCAGTGTTTCTGTAGTTATATCAGAGCCTTGTTTTAACGTTTGAAACGAAATTGTAATTTGATTTGTGATTAGATCAGGTGGGATATGGTCCTGTCTTCCTCAGGTCTAAAAGACAAATGAACCAACCTCCCTGCCCAGCTCTCCCTCCTCCAAACCTCTCACTGGTGAACAGCCCTGAGCACAGCTTGTGGTTTGGTACTGGAGTGTAGGAGCAGAAATTGTGGAATCATTTCGCTTGGAAAAGACCTTCAAATCCCCAAGTCCAGCCTCTAACCCAGCACTGCCAGCTTTGTCACTAATGTTCCCAAGTGCCTTGTGCAGGCTCCTGACCCTGCACCCAACTTCCCGTGGCGATCAGGCTGCAGCCTTACACAAGTGGTAATTGATACGCTGAGATAATTAGGTAGTGACAAAAGACAAGATGGTATTTTCAGCATTCTTGGTGATTGCTGTTGTAATTTTGAGTTAATCTTTCAGCTGTGCTTGTCACAGTTTGCCTGTATCTCTAAAGTAACTTTACATGTATATGAAAAGCACTACTTAAAAATTAGAAGGTGTGTGACACTCATGGTTTATTACTTACAGAAAACATCAAAGTGTGATTAAGGGACATAATTGCTTACTTTTATTATTGAATGTGGAAATCTCTTTCATGCAAGTTGGTTGTAACTGAGGTTTTCCATTCTGGTGGGGTGTGCTGGGAGGCGGAGATTATGCAGCTACACTGTCTGCTAATGGCAACTAAGATCATTGAAAAATTTTAATCATGCTAAGGAGACAGGATAACACTTGGAAAGGTGCAAATATAGGGTCTTGCTCTGGATCTCTGAGAAGATCTCTATGGCAACAGATACTGCTGGGCACTAGAGCTGACAAGATGGGAATCCATTTCATCTGCTTTGTAGCAGTGATGGTTTTAACCAGAATGTTATTGAGGGTGAAAAATAAAAAAGAATGGTTACATAGCAGTAATTTAAAAGGAGTCTTAAGAATTGTTTGTGATTTTATACTGAATTTAGGGGTTTTTTGCATCCCCTATTAGCCTTACTAATGAGTCACATGGCCATTTCAAAACCTTTGAAATAAATTCGGTGACTTGAGTGATTATTGAGTACTTACAGGATTGATTTAGATGAAACAGCATTTGTATGGAGAGGTGATCTATTACAGAAAATTAGCTGGTTACAAATGAGAAGCTTTTGAGTGTTGAAGTTCTTCTTCAGGCCTTCTCTGGATGATGAGACATGCTGAGTGATGCAGATTATGGCCTGAAGATAAAAATCTCCTTGAAGAACTGTTCTGAGTTTATCAGTCTGGGATCAGTCATGTGAGCAAGAGATTTCTATCCTTCTTTTCTCCCTTTCTCCCTCTAAAAAATTTGATGCTCTAATATTTTTCATTCCTTCAGTCTGCAGCAATCTTTATGGATCTGCATCTACAAGAGGAACTTCTAAAAAATCAAGAGTTACTATAAAAAATTATAAAAAACTGCTCCAAACCCACATCTCTGAACTTCTGAATCTCACAGGCTCTTTAGGGCAGCTCTCTGAGCTGAGGCTCCTGTGCTGCTCTGGCTGTGGTTGTGTGCCTGGAACAGCTCACCAGCACTTTCTTTATGACCTTCCCCTAAGACCGTGGCTTTGCTTCCTACCCTGCCACTGTTCCCGTTTGTGCTGCTTTCCGTGCTCAGGAGCAGGTCTGCTTTCCCAGCAGTGATTTGCTCCGGATACAGAAATGGATCTGAGGTGGCTGATGCATGAGAGCTTCAGCAGAGTCATTTGCTGCCACCCTTGCAGCAATCAGAACCACTAAGGATGGTTGTGGACAAGCTGGGAAATTTTGTATTTTGATGCATGTGGGCATTTGATTGAGATAAGTACTCTCAAGCAATATTTTGTATTTTTATGGTTTTTTTATGATTATACCCCTACTGGAAATTATTTAATTAATACTTCTAGTATCTGTGAGATTTTATGAAAATGCCCTTCAAAACTTGAATCCTTGGAAGTCTTGCAATGACTTCTGAAATAGTCCAGGGAAAATCTTGCTTCACTGCGCAGAAATTCAGCAGCCTTAGTAACTGTCACTTTAAATCACATTGACAGAGGAAGAAAAGGAAGTTTAACCTGTGCACAAATAACAGTTTTGGCTTTGTAAGTATTTTGCTGCTCAGGTAAAATTTATTATAAAAGTGTTGCCACTTTGAAATGTGGAATGGTCACCCACTGCTGGGGATGCACAGAGTTATTTTCAGGCAACCACTGCACCACCAAGAGTACAATCAACACATCTCTCTAAGTATGGGTTTGCTTTGGATGATGACACAGGTTCTTGATGAAACAGTTTACTTAGAGAAGAAAGTGTCACTTCAAAGAGAAATATAAATACATTTAAAATACATTTAAATATACTGTCAGATGAAAATGGACAAATGATGGATCTAAAATGATAGTATTGGAAATGATATTTGAAAAAAGATAATTCTTGAAGCTGGGGGTAGACACTGTTTTTGAGGAACACCAAAATGTCACCTCTGTGTAAATCACACCTATATCACTCCCAAACTTCATTTCTCACCATTATGGTTTATTTTTATTTCCTCTGTTTACAGAAAAGTATGTCGATTATTGATTGGTTCTTAGAACCTTAATGGCTCTCCGTGTTCTTTAAAATAGTGTTTTCATCAGAAAAGGAAATTGAATCTGACTTTCAGTCAACCTTTTTACTGCACTTTATATGTGAACTTTTACACCAAGGGTGCTCAAGTCTTGGAGATGGTACAGAACCTTCCCCTTTGATTTGTGAACCTGTGATATTTATTAAGTAGGAGTTTGCAATTAAGGAGTTTGTAAGATGCAACTGCGTGGGAAGAGTGAATTTCTCGGTGCCGGTGCCTCTCATGGGCAACAGTGCAATGTGTGCAGGTCTTTTGCCAGTGATCAGCTGAGAGGAGTCTGATGAGCTCTTCTGTTCCCGTGAGCAAATATCCATCAAAAACTCTTTTGCTGAAAATAGGAGTGTGGAAAAGGCCACTAAAAATCTTTTTGGTCTTGCATGGTGAATGATTGGCAAAAGAAAAATGTTTTGGAAAATGGATATTACTTGCAATTTATTCTGTTTTTCTTATTTTTACGTGGTTGTTGAAAAAATTTCATTTAATTTTAAAGTACTTATGCTATAGCTCACCTTTAATAAGTGATTTCCTTATTAACAAAACACAATTGAAATATTAGATACAGTCATTACTATTTCCTATTCATTTTTTTTAAGGAAGGGGAAAGAAATTATTTTCAGTACATAAACTTTTCCGTAAGAGATAGTAGTTGCCAAAACTTGTGAATAAAAAACACAACCCCTCTCTGTAGTGACAGACAGGCAATATAGAAATAAGAATACTAGCTAGCATCATTTAGAAACTGTAGAATTCATAATAGTTCACTCCTAAGCTGGTTTAGTTGGAATAATATGGAAAGTTCTGTGCAGTGTACTTTGAACTTTGGAAATTTGTGAAAATCAAACAATTAAATGTAGGATTAGGGTTTGTAATAAAGACACATGTTTGGCTTGGTTTTCTACAGCAGCATTTCCATAGCCTCTGTGCTGAAAAGGAATCAATTATTTTATCAGTAGTTTTTTTTTTCAGATAATCTATCTTTTTCAGATAATTTTCAACCTCTCAGTGGACTTCTAAGAAATGCTGAAATCCCCTCTTCCCCGGGGAAAAAGAAGCACAACGCAGAAAGGCCCAAAAAGCTGTTCATTACTGAAACCAAATTACAGGCAACAGGAAAACCCACCATAATTCACTTACATATGCAAAAAGTTTTGTTTTCACCACCTAAAATAATATTTTTAGTTTCCAGTTCTGCTATGCTCTGCAAAACCCACCAATTTTGCTCTCTTCCATTTTATAGAAGTGCTTTATATCAAGAGTTTTGTTTATGGAAATCTGATTTTAGAGTAGATTGAAAGTGCATACTTGGATATGTGAGTTTGCTCTCCTTTTTTTCATTTGACTTAGAACATTTGGTCTATGCTACAAATGTAAAATTAGTTAAATTTTAAGTATACCAAGAACTGAATTTATGCTAACCAGGTCATTCCTGGTAAGGGAAGCAAAGCTTAGCACAGGGATAAATAACTAACAGGCCTGTACAGTTTATTATTTAAAAGTAAAGCCACAGACAAACAAATCTTCATATTTATTTAGATTTAGCTACAACATTTTTAGCATCAAATAGTAGGGTTTTTTTTACGTGCAGTTTTTCAAATTAATTTCTACAAATATTTCCAATTCCTAGTAAGTTCTGATTTTCAAGCTCAAATGAATGTTCTTCCAAACCTTCAGTTTAAAAAGAAAATTTTAAAAAATTAGGCTGGATAGGAAGTGATAGATATCATCTCTAGTGTGTGCTTCTGTCAAGGAGAAGTCTCATTCTTGAGGGAATTTGCAGCTTCTCTGAAGGCATGTATAAAAATGAAAGGCCTATAGAGGCCATGTAAAAATGTTACTTGATAACATGAAACAAATCAATGCATTTAATTTTTGTTATTATTAAATTATTATTTGCTCTCTGACCCAAACGACCTGAAGTAAAATAAAATTCAACTTTGATTTCCTGAATAGTTTGGAAACTGATTCTTTGACTGTGTAACAAAGCGTGACACTTTGCCACGTTTTGTTTTTGCAAGGAAGTTAACAAAATACTATATATTTTTCAGTAAAATGTGTGAGAGCTGACAGAATTTGCCACCATGAAAACTATTTTTGGCAATTTCTGTTTATAGCCTTCGAAATAAGAACTAACAGCATACTTTATTTACAAGAGTTCTTCAATCAAGCCAATTAAAAGCAGATTTCTTGCTACATACTTGCCCTGTGCATTAGTGACTGAAGGAAGATACAATTCTACATCTTTATAGCAGTGATTTTAATTTTTTTTTTCCTTCTCAGGAGCAAGGAAGTAAATTCAAAAGTTACACAACAGTTAAAAATCAGCTACCTCAGTAGCAGACAAGTTTAACTTTGCAGAAGATTATGTGATATCATTTTTCAAGCTAGGTATGAAGAATAATTTATCATCACTCATTAGTGCTCCTAATAGTAAATTTCACTGATAGATGGAAGGACAGAAGGAGATTTCACTGGTATTTCCCCTTTTAAATACCCTTTTGTCATGCATAGACATTCAAAGTCATCTTGTCCCTTAGCTGTGTGAGCAGAGTTTCATTAAGAGAATAAATGATCATCTCATTCCAACCCCCTGCCATGGGCAGGGACACCTTCCACTATCCCAGGTTGCTCCAAGCCCCATCCAGCCCGGCCTTGGACACTTCCAGGGATGGGGCATCCACAGCTTCTCTGGGCACCCTGTGCCAGGGCCTCACCACCCTCACAGAGAAGAATTTCTTCTTCATATCTAATGTAAGCCTGTGCTCTTTCAGTTTGAAGCCATTCCCCCTTGTCCTGTCACTCCAGGCCCTTGTCCAAAGTCCCTCCCCGGCTCTCTTGGAGCCCCTTTAGGCACTGGAAAGTGCTCTAAGGTCACCATGCAGATTTTTCTTCTCCATGAGCAATCCAAACTCTCTCAGCCTGTCCTAATGGGTTCCATCTCTTCATTCATCTTCATGGCCTCCTCTGGCCTTATTCTAGAGCATCACTGAGTTTTAAGAATGTGTAGAGATTGAGAAGTGACACCATGAAGTGGTCATTTGTCTTCATTAATTCTATGCTGAAGCAGAGTAGGCAAAACTTGTGCCTTTACCTCCCTTGACAGTTGCCCTTTTCAAATTTGATGGTGAGGGCTGGGGAAGGAGCTGTTAATTTTTTTGCATTGCCATTGTTGTAGGAAAAGCCAGGAAGGATGTAGTAATTTTATTATTTAAAAACACTATCCAAATTTTGAGGATATCCACCTGACATTGGTGAATTTAAAGCCCTTTGTCCCCGTTGTGAAAAGTTCTCCCAGGTGCCTGCCAGCCTGCGGCTTAGGATGTGGGCTATGAGGCAGGGGAAGCAGGCAGGGTATGCAAAATGGGCAGGCACTGGGGGTGCCTGTTGTCACCCTGTGGTCCTTGCACACATTTTGAGTGGGTGACCTCTGTGGCTTGTCCTCCAGTGACACGGCAACTCAATATTGTCAGTGCTGTTGGTGGCCAAAAGTGAATTCTCTAGGCCAGGTTATAAAAGAAAGTGTAAGTCTTGGTTTTGAGGCATTTCTATAGGTCTTTCATTGGATTTCGTTTTACAAGTATGAGCCTCTTGGTTTTTTGTGCTTTTTCTTTCAAATACGAGGTAGTTGTCTCTTAACAGTCTCTCATTAACAATTACTCAGTAGTAACTGTTGTGTTACAAATGGAATATGCTTCCTCAATGTCTTCAAAGAGCTTTTTCCAAAATTTTAGTATTTTTTTTTCCAGAAGATAATATAGGGCAAAATTTGTAGTAGATCCCTAGTCACTTGTCATTTCAGCAGTTTGATATTTGAGGGCAGTTTTATTCTGATTACTCTGTTCCTCAGTGGTTACTCTTTACTAAAGTATTTTAGAGTGAAAGAACTCAAATGTGGTAAGGAAAAGACTGTTCTTTGTCCTATTTAGGATGTAAACCGCTTAATGATCATAAAAAGGTTTTGAACATTTGTAGTGGCATTTACATGGGTTTTTTTGCCGTATGCCAGGGTTTGTGGAGTAGATGCTTAAGAAAACAGTTAAATTTCTGAACGGTGTTTCAAGTGGAAAGGGGAGAAGGTTGAAATATGAATGGAAAGGAAAAAAAAAAAAGATGATGAGTTTTGCGTTGCCTGAGAGCTGATTTTGAAAAGTTTCATCCTTGCAGGCAGTGTGAGCCCTGCTGGCTGATTTGATTGCCGTCTGAGTTCCAGCAGTGCAAGGGGGTATTTTGGTGACAGGATTGCAGCCTCTAGCGCTGGCTGGCGCACAAAGGGCTTTCCAGTGGTGTTTCCCACTTCCTTTCCCAAACTACAAATTTTCTCCTGCATTTCCTGAGAGAGCAGCACAGACTCCGTTGTCTCACCCCCAGCGATACCATTACCTAAAAATCGTGTTACAAGTCATTTATTTTAGCAATGAACATTGTGCAAATGATCATGTGTGACTCACGTGGGTTTCCCTTTGCGAAGGTTATGTTGTAAAGTGAAACAAACATTTTGAATAATCTTGGGAGTCTTCAGAAAGCTGAAAGGTGCATGGGGAGCTTCCTGTGCCGAGTAAAAACCAAGCACACACAAATGGTCTTCAAGGCATTTTTATTTAGTGTGTTCTTCACTGAGGGCTCTAAAAGAAATTTCACAAGAACTTTTGACATCTCCCCTGAATCGTATTTGCTGCAAAGCTTTATAACAATGCCTGCTCCTTCCTGGTACTCAGCAGAGCTCAGGCCTGTGGGTTGTCAGTGTGTTTCCTCTGGTGAAGTGATTATAGGCATTTACACTCGGTATTGAGTATCTGTTCTTTATGGCTTTGGTCAACAAGCTGGGATGGTTCTTTTACAACGTTTTGCAGTGCCAGGCCTGGGAACAAGGTGGTCATGTGTAACTCAAAATGATACAGTACTTTGTGCCAAGGCTTACTTTGTTAGGGCTTGTTGGTTTCTCATATCAAGCTTTTCAACTCATGGCACATGAAAGCCTCCCAGATATTCTAAACACCCTGGATCTCTGTAGAGATGCTAATGAGACAGTAGTTAAGAGATTAAAGGCCTTTGGAGTGTACCAGCTGGATGAAAACCAAGTCAAGAGAGGAGCTAAACAGTTCCCTTTGTATCCTCATCTAACCTGATTTGATTTTGCCTGTTGTAAAGGTCTGTGCGATATTTGGAGCTCATGCCTGCCTTGCTCCTGAGAAGCATGAGAAACCACAACAGTAATTGCATAACATCAATAATCGAGACTTTTTTTCCTCTTCCCTGTATTCATTTTAGTAAACTATATTTTTGGTAATGTTTAATGATGATTTCTCTGATTCTGCATTTTCAAATCTAGATTAATGCCGCTATTCCAGTTTTTCCAAGTTGTATACAAACTTCTAACACTGAAGTACAACTACAGCAAGTTAATACATATTTTAATAACTCTTGATTTATATGTGCATGGATTGAAGTTGCAGTGGAGGTTATACTCTTGCTAACATGAGTTGATGTATTTTCAAACTGAGTATATTTTTTGAATTGTAAAAATTTATCCATCTTAGATTGCAAGCACTGAGATCAGTGGTATCTGAAGTGACTGACTTAAGGGGTACCTTTGATGTTGAGAATAGCTGATGCAATTTAGGAAAGGGAACTTAAAGATATAAGACAACTGAGTTTGGAAGAAATAGGATGTAGAGGAAGAATTTTTTTAGAATTATTACTATGCCAGCTAAAACCAAGTATAATCAGCTTCATTGTTTGCCACGAGCATAATCTGTAATGATTTTTTTTAAACTTATATATGAAAGCTTTAATTGGTGATTCAAAACATTTTTTAATTGAACTGAAATTTCATGGTTCCCCACATTCAGCATGATAATCCATGCCAATCTTTTCTTTGGGTTTTCAGTCTTTCCCTGTGTGGCTGTTCCATTAATTGGAATATAAGAATGTGATAGAAATACAGGGATGTGATTGTTTATTAATTGGGCTTGCACGTTTATCAATCTCACCAGCAGTTCTCTTGTGGTTTTTTAGTTGGTGAAAAGCCATCTGAACTCACATAACCATATTTCCTACATAGTGTTTTCCCAAGCAAAGTGCCCCTGCTTGTTTTATTATACAGTGAAATTCAGAATTAAAATCACATGTAAGGACAGTAAAGACTGGATGCTCTTAGTTTTTGTCAAGTGTAGTAGCTTAAAGTATAAATAACAGACTAATTACATGAGATTTATTTTGAATCAAAAGTAATGGCAGGGGCAGTAGCAGATCTTGATTGTTTGATGGGTGGACTCATGTGAACTGTCTGTGTTTTAATCTAAATACTCCTGTCTGGCTTTTGGGAATAGGGGGGTATTGTGAAAACAGTGGCTGGAGTGATTCCAAATCATATATAATTTCTTTTTAATTTCTCACTGTGTGTTTTATGAAATAGAATGTCAGAAGGTGCTTGGCCACCATTAACATGGACAGTTAAGGTCTGTAATCTAAATAGAAAAAGAGTTCAAAATCAGCATCCAATTCTTGTACTGTAGAGGTCTAGAATCCTTTTGGAGTTTGTGCAACATAAAGATCTAGTCATTTCACTCTGATATTGACCCTACCCATACTGGTCAACTGAGTTGCTGTCAGGATTCCAGTGGCTCCATTGACTGAACCTCATGATGAGTCAGAAGATCTCCCACAAGTAGGATGGGTAGTGATGGAAACTGAAGCAAGGTAAATTAATACTAAAAATACCAAAATCAAACCTTATTTTTAACAGTGAGATAGTCAGTGCAACAGTTTAACAGAGAGAAGCAGTGGTGGGCTCTTCATCTGCTTAACTTTTGTGGTCAAATATGTCAAAGTCTTTATGAAGCAGAGCTCAAAAATTGACACTGGTGAGTATGGGGTGACCTGCTTTCTATGAAACTTCTCCCTTTACCAACTGGAGATTAGGGTGTTAGCTAGAAGTATTCCTGATTTTCAGGAAAGCTTTCTGGTCTTTCTGTCTTATCTGTGTTACCATAAAAAAGAGGCAGGGTAAGTATGAAGGCTACAAATTTATGGTGCAGGGTGGTTTTTTTCTGTTTCAGAGGAACACTTTCAATATTATGAATAATCTGGGCAAGGAGATCAAGTGCACCCCCAGCAAGCTAACTCATAGATAGGCAGATAACTCATCTTGGATGGGAGTGCAGATCTGCTGGAGGGCAGGAAGGCTCTACAGAAGGATCTGGACAGGCTGGATCAACGGGCTGAGGCCACTTGTGAGATTCAGCAAGGCCAAGTGTCGGGTCCTGCCTGTAGGTTACAACAACTGCTGCAGCACTACAGGCTGAGGCAGAGTGGCTGGAAAGTGCCTGGTGGAAAAGGACTTGGGGGTGCTGGTGACAGTGGCTGAACATGAGCCAGGTGTGCCCAGGTGGCCAAGAACGCCAATGGCACCTGGGCCGTACCAGGAATAGTGTGGCAGCAGGACCAGGGCAGTGATGTCCCCCTGTGCTGGGCACTGGTGAGGCCACACCTCAAATCCTGGGTTCAGTTTTGGTTCCCTCATGACAGGACAGACTCTGAGGGGCTGGAGCGTGTCCAGAGAAGGGGATGGAGCTGGGGAAGGGTCTGGAACATGAGTCTGGTGAGGAGCAGCTGAGGGAGCTGGGGGCGCTCAGCCTGGAGAAAAGGCGGCTCAGGGGGAACCTTCTGGCTCTGCACAGTCCCCTGGCAGGAGGGGGCAGCCAGGTGGGGGTTGGTCTGTTAAGCCAAGTAACAATTGACAGGGCAAGAGGAACTGGCCTCAAATTATGCCAGGGGAGATTTAGATTGGATATTAGGAAAATTTTCTTCACAGAAAGGGTGGTCAAGCATTGAGACAGGCTGCCCAGGGAAGTGATTGAATCACCATCCCTGGGGGGTTTAAAAGATGTGTAGATGTGACACCTGGGGACATGGTTTAGTTGTGGACTTGGCAGTGTTTGCTTAATGGTTGGACTAAATCTTCCAGCTTAAATGATTCTGTGATTCTAAATGATGTCAGCAAGAGGATAACAGTAACCTTGGTAATACCATACAAATTTGTGATATCAAACCATGGAAAGGTTTGAATGTTAGAAGAAATAAGTCCTTGATATGTAGGCTCCATTCAGTTGTAGGTGTTCACATAACTCCATTAGACAGTTTCACTGTAAGCCACAACTGTAAAGATAAACCACAGCATTTTACAGTGTTCTGTCTTTGACAAGCCCATAAAGGAATCATGGTTTTGTCAGTGCAGACTATGGGAGGTTGTCTGCTTTCTGATACTGTTAAAGCCTGCAATTTTTGGCAGATATCTGTTTATTTTTGTCAGCACCCTATTTCCCTACAAAGCCCTTTGAGCTTCCCTTGCTTGGTCAGCAACTCAATCGTGCTCTTAGAAGAGAAACCCCAAGTCTCCCATTCCATCCCCACCCAAACAGGAGCAGAAAACCTCCTGTTGTCATTTGGTGAAGTGTCTGCAATACCAGTAGCTCAAATCTTGACATTGCTTTGTGATAGCCTGAGCTCTGTAATGCTGCATAAGGCACTTTTCCTTCACCCTCTCCTTGACTGAGCTTCTATTTCCCTGGCTGGGTTTAGAGAAAAAGACAGAGAAAGGATGCCAGAATTTGGCTGGAAAACTTACGGATAGAAATCAGGAGCTGGAGAACTTGGGGAACTGTATCTTTTTATTTTCCCTTTCATCTAGTAAGATAAGATGTTCATTTACTTTTTGTGCCTTCTGGTTCCAATTCATTTGAATACTTGCATCCAGTTGAAGTTTAAGCAGATAGTTTTCTGCAGAAGAGGGGGACCTACTTGTGTAATGTGAAGATCTTTCTGCTTCCATAAAAAAAGACTTTGGGAGCTGTGGTTTACATACACAAGCCATTCACACAGATGCAGGAAGTTTTCTTGACTTTTGCTAACGACAGTAAACTCAATGAAATTAGAGAATAAATGATTCGTTGTAAATCTTTAGTGAACCGTGACTAAGCACCTTTTAATAGAAAGTGTCAGTGTTTTTCAGTTCCAAAGACTAGACTGTTTATGAATAGTTATATTTTATAACGTACTTTGTCATGACTCGCGAGATATTTACAGCAAATCTTTTTTTAGTAATTTTTTTTTTTTTCATTAAGAAAACTCTTGAGAATTTCCTGAACATACAAAGCAGGCTCCTGGTCACACAGTATGTCCCTGAAAACAGCTTTCCATGCAGTTTGCATTTCCTTCTATCTTAATGGGCTGGGGTTTCAAGACCGCTGTTATTCCATACCTACCTTTGTAGATAAAGCCTTTAGTGGTAAGGAGAGGGAAAAAAACAGACAGAAATGTTCGTGTACTTCTAAAAACATATTTATACTCCCCACTTTCCTTTAACTGTCTGGACAGATGCCAGAAAGAGTTCCTACCAGTCAGGATATACATATACAAGTCAGTGCGGTTATTTTGAAAAGAAAGAAAAAAACACCCCACCTTATTATTTTTGTTGCTTAATTCTTAAACATTATGGTCTTCTCCCTGTCAAAGTGATGGAAGAACAGCAGCCGTTAGATGATGATCAAGCTTCTGGGGAAGAGAAGGGAGGTAAACCCTCATATATGGAAGTGATTTTCCATCCAGTTTCATACAATTTTGTGTTTTATTCTGTCAGGCATTGATGAGCAAATTTAGTCTCTGTAAATCCTTCTTAATCTGAGGTTTAGGATGGCCCTCAGTTGCAAAGGCTTGGAAAGAGATTCAGAGAGACTGCTCTGCTGAAATCTTACACACATCTAAAGCCAGTAAGGGATTTGGTGTTTTCCAGTCATCAGGCAAAAGCTCCTGAGAATTCTAAAAAATACCTATCTTATGTGGAGGAGGAGGGAGGTGTTAGGAGCCTGAACTCTGCTGCGTTTCAGAGGGAGGCAAGGACACCTTTGAATAAAATCCCTGGCTCCAGGGTCTGTTTTCCTAAATAAGAGCCACTAATTCATGAGCATCATTGTTAGTTAGCAGAATTCAGAAGCTGAATAGTTTAATTTGTAACTTCTCAAATATTTGTTTTTTGGTTTTTTTTTTCCTTAAAGGTAATAAAAACCATGCTTCTTGCACTGTTAGGGACTGACTGCTCTCAGCTGGACCTTCACAAGCAAATTGAAGTCAGTGTAGTTTCATGGATAATTAAATAAGAACGAAAATTTTAAAAGTATAAAAAGAGACTTTTCTTTGTTCAGCAAATGTTCACCATTTAATTTTTTTATATAGTATTATTTAAATTGTCTCCAACTGATTTGTTGAGTCTCTTTTGATTAGTCAAAGGTAAGATGAAAGTAAGTAAATATGAATCAAGACAGTGGAGGCTAACAGGAAAATTTATTTAAATACTAGAAACTTCTCAATTTTTTTTTCAAAAATAAACGCTAAAATAGCACAGTTCTGCTAGGTCATGGCCAAATGTATTTTGGAAGACATTTTTCTGCTTTTTAGTTTGGTGAGTTAACTTTACAGACATTGGCACTTTACCTCCACGTGCTAAGATTTTAAAGAAATGTATGAATTGAAAAAAACCAAGGTCAGAAATGCCACATAATTTTAAAGCCCATCTATCCCTTGTTTATGTCTGTTTTGTAAGGCTAAAAAGTACAACTTGTTGGCTTGTTCCTTCCTCCTCAGTGATAGTAACAAATGTGTCAGCAGAATTTTATGAAAAAAGAAAAATTAAATTGTTCATTTCAGTGAATGGAGAAATGGAGGTGTTAAGACTGTGGCTCTTGGGTGGGTTTCCCCCACCTCCTAAGAAGGACACTGTGCTTCTCCTCCTGTGCCCAGCTGAAGGACCACCTCTTCTGCCCCTGGCAGCTGAATATCACTTCTGCTGCCATCCCTGGTAACCACACTAATTGCTTACATGGAAAAGGAATATTAGGAAAATATTAAGTGAGGCTAAAAATACATCAAATATGATATAGCAGCTGGAAACAGGGAAAGCCAGCAGCTTCCACTGGCCAGATCTCTATGGACCACCAGCAAAGTGCTCGTGGGGCCGCTGCAGCCATGGACCACATAACGTGCATTGGAACACTCATATCAAATATCACCTCCTGCTTTTTACCTTGACCTCAGAAGACTTCCCTGGCAAGGAATAAACAATAAACTTACATAGTGTGCCCCAGAGACCTGGGCTCTAAATAAACTGTTTGATGCCACACATTTCCGAGGAAGCGGAGCTTCCCTAGACCACACAGATCCCGGCCACGAGCACCATTGCTGGGCCTGTGAATGATGCCAAGCTGCAGCTCTAAGAAGCAATGACTGTGCCTGGATATAGAAGCACAGTTGGGGTGTTTTAAAGAGGAAAAATACCAGGGAATAGCTCAGCGTTTTGTGGCTGCCCCCACCATGGCACCTGGGGTACCCTGGAATGCAGCTCGTGCTCTTTCTTCTCTGAACCTGCAAGGAAGGAGATAAGGAGTATTCAATAACTGCAGAATTGAGACATTAATTACTCTCCTGGAACAGATTGTTCTGATACCAAAAATTACATTTAATTTTCCCTCGGTAGAGTGTGATTCAGTGAAACCACAGCTTCTCAAGGAGAATTTGGTCTTTCCTGGAGTAGCCATTGCTTCCGTGGCTCCTCAGGAGGAAAAGGGAAGATGGGTTGCTGAACGTCATTGCCTTAAGGATGACAACTCCTCACTTTCGTCCATAGAGATTAATTCCTGTTTTGGAAGTTTGGTTCTTTTTATACGCTGCTTGACACTGAGCATCTGTGGGTTTTGTTTAGGATGCTGCTCATGTACTTAATCTTCTCAAGAATTTTTTCTTCTGCTGTCATAGAAATATGCAATAAGTAATTAAAAGTATTATTTGGGATGACTTTTGGACTGTGATATGTTTCTAAAAAAAATTGTTTTGCGTGGTTGATCTGTTTTGATAAATAAGGAAATTCGGATTTTACCTGTTATCATTTCATGTTGTGTTTTGCAGATACATATAAGAAAGCAAAATACAATATACATGATAATTATTTATTTTAACTCATGTACTGGGCATAATGCTGGATGAACTGTGTATTAAAAAAAAACTAAAAAAAAAAAAGGTCCAAACAAAAGCCCTAACTTTTTAAATGCCTGTATTTGATTGCTGATTTTGCTTCTATTTGAGCAGCGTGAAATTTTTAAGTTAATAAATAATTTATTAATATTAATCCAATCCATCTGTAATTTTATAGTAAATTCTCTCCAAATTTTCAGTTATTTAAATCTAAATGGTTGTCAATAAATACCAAGTCATTCACGTTTTGCCTGAATGAGCACAGCTCACATTTGTCTTTTTTTAAATTGAGAAAGCTCAGAAAAGACTATTTTTTTAAAGGCAAATTTAAATCGATGCCAACTTGTGCTTTGCATTAACCCCTTTTGAACTACCAGCAATAAAGTGAAATAATTAACTGTGAATTTCTTCCCTGGGATGTTCTTTTGAGCCCTACAAGAGTGCCACTTTTTTCCCTTTTCTGTCTTTTATTCTTGAGTCACATCAAACTTGGACTATAACGTCAAATCCTTCTTTTTAGTGTTATTGTACTATTATTAAACGGTTAATATTTGGTACTTTCAATTTTGCTCTTCACTTTGTAAACAAAATGCTTTTCATATATTTGAGCATTAAGTTTTTAGTGAAGATTGTGAAGTGCTCTCACTTCAGTCCTAATTTGCTTATGCAAAAATATTTCTAAAGCCCAGATATTGACATCTTCTTCCTGCTTTCCACTGAGCCACTTTTTATTGAAAAAAAACAATTTATTTTGAGAAACACAAGAAAGCTGTTTCTTATTTCCTTTTGTTCATCCCTGCGCTCAAAGTGATTATTTAATAATTTTAATGCACAGGGGAGTTAGTGCAACCTATTGCTTCTGTGTTTGTTCCCTTCTTGAAGTCATGGGAGGAACCTGGGGTGAAAGCAGAGGGAAACCATCTGCACTGTCCTTTGGACATAAGGGAAAACAAGGCTGATCTATGGATTGTATATACAGGAATATCTTTTATCAACATGCACATTTGTGTTTCTTTTTTTTTTTTTTTGAGTTTTTTTGTTTGTTTGGGTTTTTTTGGATTTTGTTTTGTTTTGTTTGTTTTTTTCAATATCACATGTATTTATTGTAAAAATATATTATGCCAGTAACAAAATGAGAAAAATAACTTGCGTTTTTAATGAGACATTAGTTGTCTAAGTGATGATTTAGTGTCTGCTCAGTCTAGCTGCTAGACAGCTCATTTTGGACAAAACGAAAAACTATAGTGTAATTAGTAGACACGGATGTGGTCATCTTCCAAAGTCCTTGCTTTTGTTTTTGTAGCAAGTAGATCAAGAATAGGGTGACTGTAAAACATCAATATTTTCTGAAACTCCTCTTTTCTTGTTCCAAAAATTCTGCCAAATTGTACTTAAATGAAGTCTTTGGAGGAAAAAGCCTGTAACAGTTCTTTACTATAAATATATTTTTGTGATTTTAAGAAGAATAGGGTATTTATAATGGATTGAGCCAGAGCTTCTCTGCTCTGTGTTATCTTTATAATGTTTGCCATAAAGTGCTTCCAGGCGACATCTTGACTTCTGTAATTTTTTTCTTCCTTTTCGTTGGTGCCTGGAACAGATTATTGTGGGTTATAACATTTTAAAACATCTAAGTAATCCATTTGAAAGCAGGAAAAAGAGCACACCATTGATATGAAATTGCCCTGACTTTCCAGAAAAGATTTTATCAGAGAACTTCCAGTTTCTTACTCTAGGGAGAAGGTTGCATAGTTTGATTTCTGAAATAAAATACATTTTTAAAGCATTGTTCTATCCACTAAAATTGATGTATCTTATAGTAGAATTTTACTCTCAGAAAAAGTAAGATTTTGGTGTGTTCAGTACTTCCTGAAGTTAAACCTAAATTAAACTCAACTATTTGAAAGAATTATTCTGTATTTTAATTATTGTGCATCTTTTCTTCTTAGTGGATGTATTTTATCTGTGCCTAGTGGGGAAGTAGTTTCTATTTTTGAGTCACGGGTTCACTGGTAACACAGAGTTACCCCTGTAGCAGCTCACAAGGGGTTCGGTTTTTGGTAACTGGGGGGGGTTGTGGTGCTTCCTCACTATAGAAGGCATGAGCTGCTCTGCCCCAAGTCGTTATCTGTAATTTCGAGCACAGATTTCCAAGCGAGGATCTCTGAATACTATTGACCCAAAAGCTGTATTAAGGATTTTGAAGTTGTTTTGTTAATATATATAATAGATTTTTAAAATGTAAATGTAGAATACTGCAAATATTAATTTCATCGTTGGGTTTTACAGTGTTCATGAGAAATGCTGATATTTTTAAGCCTCTTTTTGTCTCAAATATTTCCATATTTTTGAGACAGGTCGTGTTTTTTGACACCTTTTTTTGTTTCTCCCCACTATTACAGTGAGTACTGCAACACCTCTCTCACACAAGTACTGCACAGGTGAATAGTGGAAATGCAGCCTCCCTATATACATGGGTGGACTTTTCATAGCATTTTGTTTTACTATTAAAATTAAATAGTAAAATTAAATTAGCAATTTGCTAATTTACTATTAAAATAACTCTAATTTGCAAAGCCTGATTTGTCAGAAGAGCACTTGTTACCCTTCTGGCAATGGAAGGCCCAGGGGGGAAACTTGCTCTTTCTGACACCGACCACAGTGGACAAGTTGCTTCCCTTCTCCAGGCATTGGCTTCAGGAAGGGTAGTAAAATATGAAAACTGATGTTACCAAACATGTTGCCATCTGATAAGTGACGATTTCACTGCTCGCTTCCGTCGGCAGGCTCACCGTTCTAGGCTCTGGGGTGCCTCGTGCTGGCAGGAGAGACAGCACGAGCAATCCAGCAGCTTCGGCAGCTTCGGCAGCTCCGAGATGCGGCGAGTGAGAGCTGTTAAATCAGCGTCATAAGCAGAAGCAAAGAGGTAGAAATATAGCCCAGACTCCGTGCCTGTATTCCTGTTTTTCTTTATTCCTCCCGTCCCAACGGGGAAGCGAGAGCGATGTTCACAGGAGGGAAGGACCGGAGAAAGAGGGCCGGCGACCCCTGGCCCCGAGCCTTTATTCGGGGGAGGGGAGAGGGGCGAGCAGGGGGCGGCCCCGAGGTAGCCAGCCAGTCGGACTCTGCTTCGGAGGAGTCCGCGCTGCTTTCAGGTTTTACCCGCGCTTGGAGCAATGGGAGCCCAGGGGAGTCACAGCCATGTGGCAGCGGCCAGCCCGGGCACGCCCAGGCAGGTCCCGGCGGGCCGGGGTAGACAGCAACAGATAAGGAAGTGTGTTGTTTGGGAATTTGATATAATTATCATCATTCAACACCCACACATCTCATTCATAAAATTGTGACATGAATTTTTAAAACAATGAAAAATGGCCTTGATGTTTAGGAGAATATAAAAAAGAATAATATTATTTCTCTAAAAATTAGCATAAAACATTCATCCCCATTTATGTTTTGTATCTTGTGGATTAGTTTAAATTGTCTTGTGGTTTTAATCTAGATTTAAAATAGCAAGGGGTTTCCACATTTGGTTAACACTTATAATGTGTATATATACAGTGAAATGATGTTTTGACTTCTTGCTCTCCTCATCACTTTTTGGGGCCTGTCCTCTTGAGAACAGGCTCAGAATTCATCTCCCTTGGCTTTGTTAAATTCCAGTTGTGTTTGGGTATTTTGTTGAGATGAACTTTTTCCTAGAGCAGAAGTGACTGATCATAGTCCAGTCTGCATGGTCGAGAAAGACAGTTGTCTCATTTGTTTCCTGAAAAACTGAAACCCTTTGTGAATGAGCAAATGGAACATATTATGTTATACAACTGGAATAAATTACGTCTTTTCCCTTGGCCAGTCATAAGGATTTGTAAAATTAATTTATGTTTAAGACACTTAACTGTTAGAGTTTGGTGTATTTTGATGAGTACACAATGGCACTGAAAACACAGTGCCACAGTTTTGTGTTATGACAAATCTGCAGATTTTCAGCAGTTAGAAAATGTTTACTATAATATAAGAGAAAAAAACCCCAGAGGTTGAAATCTATTGTTTTTCATTAATAACAGGACCTTTAAAAGCACCTACATGAGTGACTATCCAAATTCAAGCCCTTATTTATTTTACAAAATCACACTGCTCCTCAGCCAATGGATATTGTACATCACACAGTTCAGTGAAGACCATATGTAGAAAAATTATTCTGCAGAGCTTTTAGTAAAACTTAGAAAATTAGGTTTGGATGGAATTTATCCATATTCACTCTGAAACATATATACCTATAAATAGAGTGTTGAAAGTAGACCTCTAGAGCATCTTGCATCAAAATTGACAACATTTTGCATATTGACCACAGGGGAGGAAGAAGTACTTAAAAAACCTTTTACTCAAATGTATCTTCTGAGTTATGTTTTTATATACACAAAATCATTTTTCATGTCTTAACAGTAGTCATAAAAGTTTAAGTATAGATAATCTTACTACACTTTCTGCTTGAAATCAGACTTCAATTTACATATTTACTCTTCCAGTGACATAATATACAGGATTCTGCTTTGATTTTCTGTATGATATTGCTTCTGCAGACAAGTCATGGCAACTGCAGGAAGTTTATTTCTGAGGCGTGGAAGAAAATTCCATTTCTGTCCCCAAAACGAACAAGAAGGAGGATCTGGGAAATGACAGACCAGGCATCCTCACACCGACCCCTGGGCAGGTCATCCTAGAAATAATTTCTGTGCCTGTTAAGGATTTGAAAGTGATTTGGAGTTGTCAGATTTACGTAAGGGAAATTGTATGTGACCAACCTGACAGCCGTCCATGGTGAAATAACAGGGGAGTGCGTGAAGGATGAGCAGGGAGTGCTGTTTGCCTTGAGCAAGGCTTTGGTCACTGTCTCCTGTAACATCCTCTTGTGCAAGCAGATGAAATAGATAAAGGGATGGACAGAAGGCCGTGTTCATAGGGTTGGTACCAGCAGCATGAAGTCCCTCTGGAGGGCCCTTGCTTCTGATGATCCCAGGGGTTGATGCTGGGGTGTTTATGTAATGTCTTTATTAGTGACCTGGGAGATGGAACATGAGTGCACCCACAGCAGTTTGCTGATGATACAAAACCAGGAGTGGCTGATGGACCCAATGGTTGTGCTGTCATTTGGAGGGACCTCACCAGGCTGGAGAAATATTCCAGCAGGGACCTCATGAAGCTCCATAAAGGGGAATCCTAAATTGTGCCCCGAGGGGCAAATAACCCCAGGCACCAGAACAGGCTGGAACCAGCAGTGAAGGTGGACAGGTAACAGCTGTGTGCTCTTCGAGAGCACCCTGGGCTGCATTAGGCAGGTGAGGGATGTGATCCTTCCCCTCTGCACTGGAGAGACCCATCTGGATCTCTGGGGCCCCTGCTGGACTTCCCAGTACAAGAGAGATAGAGAAATACTAGAATAAGTCCAGTGAGGGGCCAGTGAGATGCTTAAGGGACTGGAGCATCTCTCATACAGGAGAGGCTTGAGAGAGCCAGGTCAGTTCATCCTGGAGAAGAGAAGGATCAGGCAGATCTTATCGATATCTCTATAAGTACCTGATGTGAGGGAGTAAAGCAGACAGAGCCAGACTTCCTTCAGTGGTGGCCAGTGACTGGACAGGAGCCACTGAGCACAGATGAAAATACAGGAAATTCCACTTAAAAATAAAGAAAACGCTTTTTTACTGTGAGGGTGGCCAAATGGGTGGGAACCTTGTGCAGAGAGGTTGTGGAGTGTCCATCCTTGGAGAAGCCCAAAACCTGAGTGGATGCAGCTCTGAGGAAATAATTTGAGCAGGGGAATTGAACTAGGTATCTCCACATGTCCAACCTCAGCTGGTCTGTGATTCATGGAGTCGAAGTGATATGGTGGTGTCTTCTTTTTTCCTATTTTTTCCCCTTTTCTGGCCTGCAAGACAGTGATTTTTCAGACATGAATACGAATTTATTAAGGAAAAGATTGGATAGAAATTTCTTACTGCCTACTTGATAGTGTATTTAAAGAAATGTTAACAAAAGTTGCCCTTTCTAAAGGGAAAATTTAGGATATTATTTTGTTTCCTCAAGTTATTGAAGCATTCAAAATCATCTTAAGAATATGATTCAGAAGGTTCATGCTTAAAACACTTTGTTGAGTCAAAACAGAATGACCTCCCATGAAGTTGGGAGACTTTACCATCTTTGAAATTTATCCCTGAGGATTTTGTGTTATTCTTGATTTATGGTGGCATCACTGAGGGCAGGGTTTGTCTTTTTGTGAGAAGAATTGGACTTTTCATTTGGCAGGATGTTAGGCATTGTTAATCCTGGTGCCTGGCAGACCTCACCATTTAAAAACTCAGGGTGTAAACAAACTACTTCCATTTTCAGGTAAACAGAGTTGCTCTAACAAAGGTCTTGCCTTGTTCGGGTCTTAACTCAGGAGAGCAATGATGTGTTTGGATCATGCTTTCCACCCTGGTAGCTGAGAAGTATCTGCAGGGAACCATTAAAATAGCATTATAAAGTTTTCAATAAGCTGAAAATAATTATTCATTATGAAGTCTCTTCCTGGTTTTAGAATTTTAATTATTATAAGCATCAGGGAAGCTTATTTCAGACTCCACAGACAGAGTTGCAGGTGATATACCATAATAGAATGGGGTTATATCTCTTTTTTAATTATTTTAATTCACATAATATAGATTTCCTTTTGTGTATTTGTTTAACATCACAAGACCCCTCCCCAGTTTGTGGCTAATCTTAGTTTTTTGTGTTTCCTGCACTGAATATTCTCTTCCTTCTGTGATGGTTACAGAGGGTTTTAGCTCTTGTTTTCAGCTATTTTCGTTCTAATTTGTTCTAAATGCTCCTTTTCTAAATTTTATCCGTTTACTTGTCACTATGTACTTTTGAATAATTAAATGGTATTATGTAATGTTTCTCCTCTTGTTTATGCTTTCCCAATATCTGCAGACGTCATCACAGCTTAATTTTAGACTGAAAAAAGTCCCATTTTGTATCTGACATTTCAGGTTGTTCCTGTACTTGCCCTTCTCACTGCCATACACATTTGAGGAAAAATGTTTTCCTTTAGCTGAGTTTCTTTTAGTAAAGATTCAAAAATTTAATAATCAAATTCATAGAGTTAATATTATAGTATTTAAATAAGGCAGTAGGATGTCTCCACTTGCTGAATAAATAGGTGCTAATTAGTTTTAGTAACTTCCTCTAGTGTCTCTAGTCTTTGTAGAAGCAGGAAAGTGGGGAGTTACTGCTGTTCACATCATCAGGGTAGTGAGATACATTCCTCAGTTATTAGACATGAAAATGTGCAATTGTCCAGAGAAGTTTAGGTCTAAGAAAGGGACGTGCTTGGTCTCCCTTCAGCAGTTAGAGAAGGCATCAGTAACACTTCAAGCATGAGAGAGATCCAGGAATACTCGTGGGAAGGGAAGGGATGGACAGACAGAAAAGGCCTGGTAGAGGAAGCAGTGCTGGAAGAGTTGTTGAAGTCAATGCAGATTAACTCAGCTTCATACGCAAAGCAAGGTAATTGCTGTTACCCAATTAACTGAATAGCCAATTATCTACACACCTACCCATATATCAAAGTAAATGCACAAATTGCCTGGTCGGTGCAGCTGCAGATGTACAACCCTGATTTTTGTAATATCTGTGTTAAATTTGTGGTAAGTTTTTAATGCTTGTTTTTATTGTAACTTAAATGTAATTTTTCTAAACTGTAAAGAGAAATCTGACACAGGTACAACTTGAAGTTTGATTCTACATCTCAGATTTGCACTAAATCCTGGTAAAGGACCATGCTCACCATGTCATATAAAACCTCTGTATACTTGATTTCATTAATCCAAGCAGATAAATATATTAGCCATGAACTCTGATTGGAATCAAGATTACCTTTTCTTTCTAAAAGGGCTTTGGTGGAAGTTACCTGATGAGCAGAACATATAAATAGCAGTATAAATTCCAGTGCTTGTTCAGGTAGTGGTGGTAGAACACGCTGGATAGTTAACATAACTCAGTGCTTTGGATTGTTCCCTTTTTCCTTAAGCTTATGCAATATAGCAAGCAAGATTTTTTACTTTTTAAATTAATGTCTCAGTAAGTTTACTGACAGTATTAGGAAGGAGTGAAGTCTACAAAACAGCAACTTCACCTCTCTCTGATACAATGTATCTTAACATAAAATAGAAATTATTTTTGAGACCTTGTTATTTATCTCTCTTTCCCCTATTGAAATCATCCTTTTACTCAGGGCAGTTTATTCTTCCTGGATTTTGTTCTTTTCTCTTCTGCTTTCCGTACAATGTGTCCTCCTGTGCGTGTCTGATCAATTTTCTGGTTTGGCACCAGTCATCTCTTTCCTTTCAGTCTCTACTTCTGCCTAATTTGTTCAGCAGCAGCCGTGGCAAAAAACCCCCCCCAGAGACAGGAGTTATCTTTAGCTTTTGAGACTTTGAAAAAGGTACTATCCTTATGCTATTTTCTCTGGGATGTCTGTTGCAATGACAGGCGCATTCCCAGGCTCCTCAGAGGAGTCTCCTAATGTTCTGTCATCTAAGGGACCCGACCTCCCTATTTTTATCTTTGTCCCACAGTCAGCATCCTCTGGTACTAAAGCGAATTACTTCAACATGTTGTGTTACTGATTTTCCAAAGCTTCTTTTTACTGATTTTCAGTCATTTGTAGTGTTCATCCTTCAGGTGTTCAAACTGCTGGAAGTTTTCTAGACATTTTTGTGCTCAGTACTGTAAAACTGATTTTTTTTTGTCACCACCTGGCTTTCAGGTTTCCAGTATTTCATATATTTCAGAAATCACTTGCTTATAATATGGAAGCATCTCTGAGAATTAATATGCTGCATATTCCAGGTGCAGTTCCACCAAACAGCTGAAAGAAGAGAAATTTACTGTGTGTTCTTACAGTACTGAGGAGATGTGAGCCCAGATATTACTCAGTCCAAATAGATCTAGTAGCTGATTTGTCCTCTCTGATTTTATGGGATCTGTGCCTGGTTTTAGATTTGTAGCAGTGAATCAGCTGATTCTGTACCTGATGAGCCCTCACACCTTGGTCGTTGCTAAATCCAGTAGTCTCAAGCTCAGTCATTGTGCTGGAGAGCTCAATCCTCACCTGCAGAGACACACAAAGCAAATGAGTCTCACAAACAAGGCCCACAGCCTCCCCAGCAGCTGATGTGGACCTCCTGGTCCCTCCAGTAGCCAGCCCACAAACCCTCTGGTCTCTAATACACAGCCCAGATGCATGTCCAGACTGTTATATGGATCCCAAACCTCTCATCCAGGTCACGGGTTACAGTCCCACATACACAGTGTGCACCCACTGAGGTGTCTCTGGCATCGCAGGCACGTGGGTCCTTGTGATCCACAGTCCCAGTCTGGTTGTAGGCAGGAGCAAATAAATACCTCTGTGTTGAGGACAGAAGTATTTGCTTGCTCTGTGGCAGTTTGGATCATGAAATCATAGATTTATTCAGCTCGGAAAAGACCTCTAGCATCATTGAGTCCAACCACCAATCCAGCACTGCCAGGTCAGTCACTAAACCATGTCCCTCAGAACCACTTCCACAGGTCTTTTAAATCTCTCCAGGGTTGGTGACTCCACCACTGCCTTGTGCAGCGTGTTCCAGTGCTTGACCACCCTTTCTGTGAAGAAAATTTTTCTAATACCCAATCTAAACCTCCCCTGACACAAGTCGAGGCCGTTTCCTTGCATCCTGTCCCTTGTTACCTGGGAGCAGAGCCCGACCCCCACCTGGCTGCCCCCTCCTGTCAGGGAGTTGTGCAGAGCCAGAAGGTCCCCCCTGAGCCTCCTTTTCTCCAGGCTGAGCCCCCTCCAGCTCCCTCATCTGCTTCTCATCAGACGTGTGCTCCAGACCCTTCCCCAGCTCTGTTCCCTTCCCTGGACACGCTCCAGCCCCTCAATGTCCTTCTTCTTGTGAGGGGCTCAGAACTGGACACAGCATTTGAGGTGTGGCCTCAGCAGTGCCCAGCACAGGGGGACATCACTGCCCTGGTCCTGCTGCCACACCATTGCTGTCACAAGCCAGGTGCCATTGGCCTTCTTGCCAGCCTGGGCACACGCTCATCCTTTATGTAGAAACAGAAAAGGAGAATTGTTAGGGATTTCTAGAAGAGAGAGAAAAAAAGCAGCAAACATTTCCCACCAGACTACCTGGCAGATTTTATACTTTCCCTAGGCTGGATTCATCACATTTATTTGAGGTGATAAATTCTGAATGCGTTGGGGCAGCCTTGTTATGGTGTGAACTCAGTAGAAGCTGAGGGAAACTGTTTATTCTAGCTCAGTGCACTCCCAGCCACCCTGGTTATAGTTCCTTTCTGGCCAGGACAGCTTTTCGAGGCTGTGGAGGACGGGAGGTTGCAGCAGCTTTCTGTCTCCACAGTCTGCTCTCCTGGTGGTCTGGCCACCTGGAGAGCTCTGCATCAGGATGTTTGAACCAAGCCTGTGCTGTGCCTGCTGCAGTACCTTTCTCAGGCATTTAAACCCCCCAAAATATAGCGAAAAATGCTTTATCTATTTCTGTAGCTGCCCATTTCGAAATTCTTACAAATGTCAGTCCCCACACCACGAGCAGCAGTCGGACCTTAGCATGTGCCAAGTATGAGTGTGTGTTTACACATAGTACCATGATACTTCATGTAGGCACTTAGTGGCTTGGACATTTAGCCTTTTGAAGAGCCTGGAAACATCATTACAGGAACTTAAATAAATTAGAAATAGAAGTTAAAAGTAAACAATAAAAGCGCTGCAGCAGTCTTTTCTTTCTCCATGCTACTATTTTAATCCTCCTGTGAAAATCTAAGTAAGTTGATCCCCCCCTTGTAAAAATTTCCTTAAAACAGACAAACCTTTGAAATAGGATCTTCTAAGAAGGCTTTGTTATTGTATGACATGTCTAATGGGTTGATGCTTCTATTACCAGAACTGTCTTCCAGAATACTTTACTGCTTTGATGCCCTGCTAGTGTTGTATTTTGGTATATTTCCTCTTCAGTATTTACCTGTGGAGAAACAGCTCTTTTTTTATTTTCAACAAAATTTTATGCATTTCATAGGAAGACTTATTAACATGTGTAGTGAATGGAAGGTTCTTTAAAAGACTCTCATGAACCATAAAAGCAAAGCACATGTGAAATGAAATTCATAACTTATATTAAAGCATCAGGTTCAGCTTCACTTCCCAGAAGCAAGGGCACCAAATTTGGGGGTCTTTTTTTAAAGTGTTTTCTTTTAGTTCTTAAACTACTCTGTATTCTGCAGCTTGGGAAAATCTGAGCCATCTGACTCTTAGTTTAGTGTTTATTCTGCTGTGGAGAGGTAAAATGCAAAAGTGATGAAAAAAAAGAAAGACTTAAAGTAAGAAGCTACTTATGCATTTCTAATTATTACCTCTGGTAGCAGAAAGACGTAAAAAAGGGCTGTGTTTGGTATCTTAAAGAATGTTATCCTAGCAGCATGTTAGAATCAAGAAACATATCAAATGCTATACAAATACAATTAACGAATATAGAAGCTTTACTTTTATTTTAGTGTCTGAAAATCCCAGATCCATTGCAAAGAAAAAGGAAGCGGCTGTGGGTGGGTGTGGTGGTTTTTACTTTTTGCTGAAACCACCGTGCCAGTATCTAGTTTTCTGTGTGTGGGAAAGAAGCTGGCAGAAATTACATGGGAAAACAGTGAAGGCAAACTGAGATAGAAATAGCTTTGGAAGGTAGAAAACATGGAAGTGAGGTAGGAAGAAAGTAGGTGCATCTGGAACTAAATTTTTTCTGAAATCAAGTAGTGCAATTGACTTTAACCCTTCTTCATGTCTCAGCATCAGCTCTGGTCTATCACAGAATCACAGGATGGTCTGGGTTGGAAGGGACCTTAAAAATCACCTTGTTCCACCCACTGCCGTGGGCTGGGGCACCTTCCACTATCCCAGGTTGTTCCAAGCCCTGTCCAGCCTGGCTTTGAACAGTTCCAGGGATGGGGCATCCACAGCTTCCCTGGGCAGCCTGTGCCAGCACCTCACCACCCTCACAGGGAAGAATTTCCTCCTAGTACCTTTTCTAAATCTATCTTCTTTCGGTTTGAAACCATTGCCCCTTATCCTGAGTGGTATCCTTTTGCATCAGAGTGGACCAAAAAGATTTGGTATTTGTCTCCTCTTGGGTTGATGTGCTGCATCATGATTGCGACTCCTCTGCCCCTCCTGCCATTTAGGGAGCTGTTAATTACTCGTGAGAGAGATTTCTGAACACAGACAAGGTGGGCAGCTCAGTGTAAAGGTAGCATCCTGCCTCAAAAACAGATTTTCATTCTTGCACTTTTTTGTCTTTGGAAAAGAAACCCCAAATCCTTTAATTTGTACATTTGAGGTGCTGTGTAAAACTGTGAGCATGATAAATGTATGTCCAAGCTGGTGATGCTGGCAACCATGTGTTTACTACTGTCTTGCATAATTGTTTTATTTTATATTTAAAGCCTTAAAAAGAAAGAATAATTACTTTTAAAAATTAAAATACCAGCAGTTAAGAATGAAAAGTATATTATGTTTGTGATAACTCTTCTCTTTGGTTTTATAGACCCTGTGTGATTAAAAACAACTATTAATATTCATTTTAATTTACTTACAAATCTTACTGTTAAAATACTGGAGCTTTATCCTGTATGAGCACTTTTTTTTNGATTTTTATAGATAAAATATTGTTTTATTGTATCGCAAGGTAGACTAATACTTCCATAAGTAAATAATTAATATATTCTGTCACCTGTAAAGATCTGAGTCTTGCTTGTAAATCAATTTCCACTACTTTCATAAGGATCTGTAGTGTCATTGTTGACCTGTGGTATTTAATTTACAATTAATATATTTTACTGTACAAGTTTTTGTATTTTAAAAACTCAACTTAGGAGGAGAGAATACATTTTATTTTCAGAAATGTTCTGAGGAAATACTAGAAAGCCCAGAAGTTATCTTTGACTAGAATGAAGTAAGACTGGAATCTCACTTTTTTGTTTTGCTATCTGTGTAATGATATTTTCAGTGAGCCACCGTTGGGGAATTTTATGAGAAATGCTCTGGCTTTACCTGTTCTTTTTCTCATGGAATCATAGAATTGGTTGGGTTGAAA
>VYZQ01039436.1:0-26025 GCA_013400655.1 Mystacornis crossleyi
GGGATCGGCGGGGTCGGCGCCACAGGAGCCACTGCCACGTGGCAAAGGGCTCCGAGACAGGAGCGGAGTCTGCGGCAGAGCACAGGCTCCCGAGGGGACAGGGCACACCCAGCGTGGGCACCTCCGCTGCTGCGGCAAGGGGCGGAGCGGGAGACCCTGTGGGTACATTCACGTGGTCTTGTGGCTGCCACGTGGTCTCGACCATGCTGTGGCGGCCATCTTCTGCCACAGGGGCAGGGACAGGAGAACTGGGAGAAGAAGAAACACCCTCCATACGTGCCTAATGATTCCAAGCAGCTTGTTGGGTAAGACAGAAGAAGTCTTCCATTGATTTTTGTTTTTCCCAATGCACCCATATCCCTGTCCAAACTTCCGTTGAAAATCTTCTGTCAAAATTAAGACCCAAGAGACAAAAGGAAAATTTTCGAACAACCAGTCAACATAGTGTTTCAATCTCTTCTGAGTATAACTCAAGTTCTCCTGAACAAGGGCCTTTTCCATTTGGAAATAAAGTTCCCTCTGTGGTTCTGGCATTTTGTCCATAGCCACGACTTTTTCCACTGCCTGAGTGGGAACAGCAAAACAAAGGCGCAAAGGGAGACCCAGGGAATTTTTTACTCACTGAATTCCTGGGATTTTCGGAATCTTGGTTGTTCTTCCATTCAGGGTTGCTTGCTAAGATGTTAAGCTGTCTCCAGGGTTGATCGTTAGTCTGCCCGCATTCGCCACCATCTGTTGCAGTCCGATGCAACCCTCCTGAAGACAGTTGTGCCAGTGGGAAAGAATAAGGAATGATCTTTGCGTATGATGTTTCAGAGATGTTTTATTTTTCCCACCCTGCTGGCCGCCAGGCTGGGAGCAAAGATGAGATTCATGGGAGAACTCCAGCGTAAAGCTGGAATCACAGGGACAGGGGAAACATTCGAGACCAGTGGGGAACACAGGACTTGGGTAACAGACAACAGCAGGGAGAAACCTGCATGCCCAGGGCATGCTTCCCCCCGCCAGGGTCCCATCTTCCCAGGGGGAGAGGGGCCCCACAGTGGGGGGAGCCCCCGCAAAGAACCAAAGAGAGATCACCAATGTGTAGACTAGCATATAAAGAGTAGCACAGGATTCCTCTCCAAAGAACTTGCAAATTCAATAGCTGAGACTGTGAAAAGAGAAATGAAGTATGACACACAGCAGGGTGCATCTCAATACAGTTTGGACTGCTTGATATAATTTTTAATAGAAGAATGTTAAAGTAGACTATAAAAGGACTAATATTCTATCAAGTAGTGACTAAGTCTCCAATGCCTTTTAGTAAACTTACTAGCTCTCCTTAATAGTGACAATTAATAATTTTAATATACATTTGGTGCAAGAGTACATTTACTTCTGACGACTCCACATACAATCTATTAACACTACTGAAATAAGTAGCATGAATATTAAAAAAACTTCTTTTAACCAAATGCCTCTAGATCTCCCAGTCACTGTGTTCTAGCAATAACTATGAGCAGATTCCTTAAATAGACATTTAAAGTATAACAGCAACTAAACTTAAGGAAAATATTCATGAATCCACTGGACTGGTAACTCGTGATTCCTCTATACTTTGAAATACATTTGCCTACTTGACCACAATTAAATACATCTGTTCAAATAATCCTTCTTTGTGTATAGCCTCAAACATAAAATTTAACAGCAAAGGTTTCAGAAACCAAGAACTGTTGCAGCAGCTTCCAACCTTCACCAGTGTGACCACTAGTTAATAAAACACCATGGACAGATCTATCCTCCCTTTGCCCTCTAGACTTTTTAATTCCCTGTTTATGGGAGCAAAATCAGGAAGTCTCAGAAAATACAGATGAACAATACTGCACCAAAGAGATCCTTTACACTAAAGAGGTCCTTCTCATCCCAAAAATCTTCATGAACACATTATAAGATACCCTTCAAGTTTATGCAGCATCACCACATTCAGCTGACATTCCATGGAGATAAGTCCTTTTCGGAGTTTTAATTAATTGTTAAACATACACATTAGGGTCTTCATAAATTAACTTGCTTCTTCAGTTATTCTATATTCATGTTCAAATCCAGTACTTATTTTGGGCCTTAAATGTTGTAAGTCTATTAATTAATTAAAATTTGAGATTAGTTAGCACTCCTCTTGCCTTTCAGAAGTTACGTGCATATTGTTTATTAATATTCTCAGGTTTTGAAATTTTCATCTGTCCCTCAAATTCCTGGAATAATCAGGCTGTAATAGTACATCTCCTTTTCACTATAATACTTTTTTATAAAAGAATAAAATCCAAGCTTTTAAGTCTGAGTGTTTTTTGAGGTTCCTCCAAGAAAACCTTTAAGGAAAGACTGCAGTCTTCCACAGCCAAAAAGGCAGGGAAAACACCCACATTCCATAAGATGAAAGTCCCAAAATCTTAGAGGGATCTATCCCAGGACTATAAAGGTACCTGAAATACTAAGAGCATCTAGCTAGCTTTATTTATCCCCATTCCTCACAACCACCACCATTCTCTCTGTTCAGTACCCTTGCTCTTCCAAGTGCTCTGATTCTCAAGTAGAGTCACATCAGAAAGTCAGACAGCGAAGCTGACTTACAAAACATGAGGATGAACAGTTCCTCAGCTATTCTTTTATTCTTGAAAAACAGAAGGGATCCTGCACAATTCTTAAAGGGATTAAGATTGTCCATTCTCCCATGGACAATCCAGTAATTTGTAAGATTGATAAATCTTCTATTAATCCAAATATCGTACTATACTTTCTGTGAAGAACACCAGATAGACAACTTCCTCAGCTGTTCTGGAGGATCTAAGAATGGGTCAGCTAATCCACTGCCATATTCACACCCCAACACACACAAAAATACTGTCTGGAACACATCTTGGCAGTATTCATCCAGAAGCAAAACACTATGCTGCCAGATATGATCCACATAACTGGTCTCTTCAGAATAATTTTATTGAAGCTAACTATAGGTGTGGAGAACTTGAAAAAAGCCAACTGTTCTTAAAAGAAAGGAGAAAAATAGCATCAGGTCACCAATAAAGTAAGTAAAACAGACTGGAATTTTATGGTTGAAGACAATAATACCTCATTTTCCCCCACTGAATTGCTCAGTAGCTTCTAACACAATTCAAATAACCATGTAGGGCAAACAATAGTTAGGGTGTCCCAGCAAAAAACCTGCTTTGATCCAAAGAGAAAGATTAAAATAAAAGTGATGTTTCTTAAAGTTGTAGATGAAGAGGAAGACTGTGAGGATATACGAACTTGAAAGCAGAACAGACGGAAGATAAACATGAATTCTGGAAAATGAAAAGTGCAGGAATGTCGATAAAGAGCAGCAAGAAAAAAGAAAAGGCCATGGCAAGAGAGATGCCAAGTTCTGGAGAGAAAACCTCTGGATTCTGGAAGGTATGGAGAAAGGAACTGAGAAAAGTGCTGGCAATACTACTTGTGGCATACCCCTTGTTAGTTTTTCACTCTGGTTCATACTGGGAATTGTAGCATGACCAGGACAGCAGTGAGACTTTGTTTCACTAAATCTCCCAAAGAAGCAGGAGCTTCAGCATCTTTGCATCCAGCATCTGCTTCATTCCTATTTCCTAAATTACTTCCAATTCTGATAGCACAAATTTATAAATTTCATCACAGACAGCTGAATTCATTTCACTGCAGATGTTGAACCCACTTAGGCTTTATTTGACTTAACATCTGAATTACTAACATGGATTATATGGAAAAGCACTAGGCAATATAAGGGAAAGATCTGAGCAAAATAATCACTAAATAATTAAATAAAAATATGAAGTAGACCGGGATGATCAAGTAGATGTCTGAAAATAGGAGCTGTGTCATCTCTGCCCCTTTCAAAAAGAACCATTAGCAGGTGAAGTGATAGATATAACAACTATTTAAATAACAGATTGTTTACAAAATTTTGTGCCAAGTATCTTACAAACCTATGCTTTAAAAATTACTGTAACTCTTATGTTCTTCTTAATTTAGTTTTTCTGTATTACTTCCCATTTATTTTTCTAAAAAAACAACCAATTGTCTTTTGTGCCCTCTTCATCCAAACCATCTCCACAATCCTCATGTCATTTCTTCTACAATCTCCATTTTTTCTATCAGTTACACTCTCCCCCTATCTGACCTACTTCAACTTACAGAAGAAGTAATAGTCGTTTTCAAGGCATGTATTAATTTTCAGCCTGTCAGCCAAGAAAATGAGGGTCCTGCAACCTGATCTCATTTTTCTGTCCATTTGTCAGTGTCCTGATAAACATTTTGCAGCCAAATGCAAGTCTTAAAAATATTAAGTTCCTGAAAGTTTGGTAAAAATCAGTCCCTGTGAGGTAGATTAGTACTCCTACTAACTTTTTAACCTCATAAAAGACAAGCTGCACTTAACACTGTCTCTCCCACAGCTCTTTCAGCAGCAGCCAGTAAGCACCAATAAATTGTCCCTGTTGCTTTTTGTCTAGTCATCCATTTTAGAAAGGAGCTGAGCATCTTAATGTAGGTAAATGAAGGATATGGAATGGTGGAAGACAAGAAGTATGGGACATAAATTCACAGAAAAACAGGCTTCACTCTTTATGCAGTAATTATTTTTCATTCTTCATCATAATGTTGTTATCAAAGTAAAGAAATAAATTCATTTCTGTGCCTTCACAGCATTGCAAGGGAAAGGAAAAGATGGTAAGGCCAAATCCAAAACCCATGGAACACATATCTGAGAGTTCTCTGGGGGTTTTTTCAGACTTCCGTTTCGTGGAACATTCCTACTACGCTGTTATGATTTTTAAATCATTAACACAGAGTTATCACTCAGTAATTTGCCGATAATTTCTTAATTTCAATTTCCATTAAAATATCACGAAACAACAGTTGTTTTCTATTTAAGTAATAACTCTGTTGCCTTTACAACAATTAATTTGATCTTTTTGATGTCTGTCACTCAAAACAGTAATTTGGATATAACTTCTTTTTCCCCAGAAGAGGGACTACAGCAGCAGTGCCAAACAAAATGTGGTTGTTTACTAATTTTCTCCATTTTTTTATGCTGAGAAACATTTACTTACAGAAAAGCACTTGCTGCACACCACCTCTCACAGAAGCTCAGCAACCTAGTGTCCCATAACAACTTCTGTGTTCTCTGATATTCTTTAGAGCTCGGTTTGCAAAAAGTTTTTCAGAAGCAAGTTTATCACAGTTTCTAGATTTCTCAGGTAAAATTTTCTTGACTGGAATGTAATAATTTTAGAGAAGGACTGTTGCTTAGTCTTTGCTGTCACTTGTTTTCCTCAAAGAGGAATTGGTTAAACAAAAATTAAACAGTTAGCATGCTAAATTCAGAAAACTGGAAAAAGGGACTAAAGGTCTGTATTGTAGTGCCTTGAAGAAAATTAGACAAAAGACCTATAACTTTAAAAGTTACTGGAAGCCCCAAAAAATTAATGTATTTACCTCAGGCAACACTGGAAAAATGAAAGATTAATACAAATTTTATAAAAGGCAAGACCATGGCATAAAGAAATTGAGTAATTTGACAAATATCTTAAAGGACCTGTAAGGCACTTGACTAATGCAAATCACAATTTCTTCCTTAATACTTCCACATTTCTAATGATGTTTACTTATAAAAGCATTGAGACTCTAAATTATGTAATTTTAGATTGCTCAGTTTCTTATTTATTTAAAGATCAGCATTTCTGTATTACCAAGAAATATTTTATTTCTTTAGAATACAGATGGTGAAAGCTAAAAACTTCATCACATCAGCAATTTCCTCTGTACTTTGCTGAATCATCGGCTGCTCAATCATGTCGGTTCTGATATAATTTTAGGTGATAATTAAATAAATACTAAATTTGTGAAGAATACAGGAGAGATGGGGAATGTGAGTCTTCTACACACCTTTATTTCCACCTTTTCCCAATACTGGGGGAGAAAAAAAAAGCTATTTTATTCTAGTGTGGCACAGGTCAGAAAATTAATGCTGATGACTTGAGCAAAACAAGTTAAAATTTTACTAAATATTTGAGACCTACTGAAGTTACAGAGAAAAAATATATAGCTAAATTTATCTTTTCTAGTAACACACTGGAATTTGCTTAATAAGTCATTTATGAAACAAGAAAGGATCCGTATATTAGCTTTACAACCACCTCAAGTAATTGCCCTAGAAAATCTCTACATTTTGCAACATTTGCATCTATGCAATTAGATATAACAACCAAGATCTTTCAGGTTTAACTTCAAAATAGGTATATCCATTCTGATCATACTTAAATGTCTAGATGATCGAGATGATACTTTAAATCTAGACATGGTCATACTCAGTAACATATGCATTAACAACTTTAAATACATTTTGATTGTCCAGTAGAAAGGACAATTTACAAGTGACTGTGTGACTGTGTAGACAGAGTACTCTGAAAGATTTATTTTCTTTCAAACTATATTAACACAAACTGCTGACAGTGTTTTAAGATCTAAAAATCACATTTTCCCCTAGTCAATGCATTATTTAAAACATCATTAAGGTCTTAGCCAAATAAATGACAGTATCAAAAGAGATCTCTAATGTCAGCAAAACACCATAGCTGGTAATTGGAAATTAATTGTTTCCATGGGCTTGTTAAAGTGCAACATTTGTTGCCATCATATTGCAAATAGTTCAATACTAACACATAAAAAACTAAGTCCCACTCCCAAGCTTAATAACCCAAATTTATTTTTTTCTCAACTCCATTTTCCCTGTAAGAAGAAGCAGAAAGAAAACACACACCTTTTAAGTTTTATTTTAAAATTGAAATTTTTAAGAGAAACCTTTTAAACTTTGAAAAAGTTTTAATACATCAACTTTCGCCTTTTGTACTAAAATAACGTACCAGTTTAACGGCAAATGAAAAATAGATGCCATATGCTCTTTAAACTCAAAACTGATTCCCCTTTTGGAGCAAGCCATTTAAGCCCTTCTTCCTTAAGAAATCTGTAACCTTCCAAGCACAACACTATTGTGAATTTCAAAGCCTAGGTAGCATGTCAGTAAATGCACCACAAGTGCCAGATGTGATAATATAGTATAGATTAGTACTTACTGGTAATGTTTGACCACATGCCAAAAGAGTGATTTTACAGTTTTGTCATGTGCAGATCAAGGAACTTATTAAAACTGGCAACATGGGGTTTTTAGCTGGACGGAAAAATCAGAATGCACATTTATAGGACAAGCATTATACAGTAACCAAGTGGTATTAAGTTACCACTTAATCTTTTTCTCATCTGGAAAGTGTGATTAGCATTCTCTGTAAACAATTGCATGTCTTAAGCTACAAGACACAAATCAAAGCACAGTTCCAACTTACAGCACACTTCACTGCTGATCCAAGTAATGCAACTACAGTTTAAACAGAATATTGCTCAGGCAAGTGAATAAATACCTCACATACAAATCAAATGGAAAAAACGAATGAACTGCGTAATCTTACATTTGTATCATGGTAAGCATTCATTATGCTGGCAGCTTTTTCAGTAGGCTGAATGAACAATTTCCCTCACACCACATGATTTTAAAAATAGTAAAAATTATTCTTATGTTTAACATGGTTATTTCAGATTGCTCCAGATTAAGACCTTCCAGTACTTTAATAATTTAATTTCTGACTGCTTTTCTTGTGTTATTCTTCATATTCTCTCATAAACAAGATGAAAAATCAGTTTGAACTAATTCCCCCTAAAGACTTTTTATAATTTTATGAATAAAAATCTTTCCTATTTTAAATTAAATAAATTGGCAAACTATCTATGTAACACCATCTCACAAGCTACAAGGTTGATTAATGGCAAAACCATTTGCAGAATAATCACACAAGCAGTAAAGTAGGAGAGGAAGAACAGTGTCAAGATAGCACAGGAAATTTATTTCGTACTAATATTCACAAAAGTGGAGAATAGCCAATTTTCCTGCAGATTTAGCACTGTAGTGAGATTCATTATGCAGTAAGTAAAATCACACCACTTCCAGAACTACACAGATGGGTAGTTCTTAGTTGTTACCGTAAGTACTCATTATCACAACACTTAGACCATGGGCAGAAGAATAGGACATGAATCAAGCATATGACAACATTCTAGCACTGACAGTGGAATCTCCTGCTTTTTCTCAGATGTCACTGGTCCGTCCTGCATTTCCTACCACTAAGGCTGAATTTTTTCCATTCTTCTCAAAGTAATGATGACATATTCCATAGCTCAAAGTACTTCCTTTTATTTGGATCCTCATTTTAACTCACTTGTATTTCAAGTACAAAGGCTAGAAATTATTATAACACATCTCTGTGTACCAAATGGGTACCTTAAAGAAGAGATCAACAAGAGCAGTAGCAAATGTTGCAACAGTCTTTCCTCCTGCTCTTTGCATCTGGGTGAGACGAAGACAACCTCAGTAATCAGGTACTTCCTTTTTCTTTTTCTCCCCTTTGTGCCCAGAAGAATGAAGTTGAATAACAGCAAAGCTTTTCTCTTTTTCAGCACAGAAAACAGAATATGCTCAGATGCCAGTAATGAACAGGTACAAAAATCTCCAGAGATATTAAACAGCTGTCCTAGGTTACAATGTAAGATGTGCCCAAAAATATGGATTCTACCACCACCTTCACAAGCTGTTAAAAACCAGTGGGGCAGTGCTCCCCCATCTCCTTCATGACTCATCCCTGATAAACTCTGGGGGTTATCTTCTATTAATGGGCCAGCTGTTGACACCAGGTGGGGCAGAGTTCTTTATCTCTCCCATGACCCATCCTCCCTCCAGGGGGATATCTTCCGTTAATGGGCCATCTAGTCTCACTGCATGTCTGATAAAATTCCTTCACCCCATTGTGAGATGCTCCGCCCAGAGGGAGGAACCAAGAATTCCATCCTGGATGTAATCTGAGATTCGAACACCACAAGCAGCCTTTCCCACTGGATTCTCCAGAGGACAAGAGCTACATACCTACCACTGGACCTTCCGAGGAAGACCAAACCTTTCTACCAGATCACCACTTCAAAGCGAACTGCAGCTATCACCTAACCAGACTGCTACCACCACCCTGCCCGGCAGGGTGTCAGGTCGTACCCTGACTCTGTCAGGTTAAACCAATGTTTCTGTATTATTGCTTTGTTATATATATTTTACTAAAAGAACTGCTATTCCTATTCCCCATATCTTTGCCTGGAAGCCCCCTCAATTTCAAAATTATAATTAACTCGGAGGGAAGGGGATTGCATTTTCCATTCCAAGGGAGGCTCCTGCCTTCCTTGGCAGACACCTGTCTTTCAAACCAACACAAGGGCTGATATTAAAGGTAAATTAGATGAGCGTCTTCCAAGAGATTAAGCCACATGGTCACAGCATCACTAATCACTTGCTGTATCCAGCATACAAACACCAAAAACCTAAATGTAATTTAGCTGGGAGCAAAATTTCTAGCAGAACAGACTAAGAATAAAAGTTAAGATCTGTCCCTTGAAATATTGTCATGTGTTATCTGAAAAAGAATACTCTGCACAACAGGCAGCTTCTCGGTTCTGTAGGGTTAGTTCTACATAACAACTGAAAGGAAATCACAGATAAGGGGGGAAAATTGCTAAAGTACACTGCTGAAATGTAGTATCATAGAAAAATATAATTAATTTTTTTGGTTTATAATTTCTTTTTAAGTTAAAGTCCTCGGGAACTTTGAAACATACAAAGTTTAGGATTCTCAAAAATGTTCATCAAATGAAATAATTTCTGCAGTAACAGCTTTACATATCAAAAGCATATTTTGCAAACAAAAACCTAGGAAAACAAAATTAGTCTAATTTGATTCTGGAGAGAAAAAAAAAATGCAGACCTGTTTTTTCCATGTTAAACCACTCTATAATCATGCAGTAATTAAGTACATGCATCTCATTCTACAGCTTTTTTGTGACATTACAAAACAGCAAGTTTTTGGTTTTCTATACCCACATGCAAAAGTAAAATGTCCACCAAGTCCAGGCATTCTGTCCTATTCTATCATGTCATTAAGTAAAGTATCATAAATTTCAGGGCAGTGCAAATTACATACATAAAACAAGTAAGCAAATTGCAAGGTTTTCAGATTATGTCCATATGATAAAAATAGTAGCAGAGGACTCATTAACATATACCCCAGAATTTCAAACATTTCAATATGGTAAAGGTCTTAATGTGTCTCAGAGCTGTCAAAAATTGTGTAACAAGAAGATATAATATGTATAACAAGAAAGTAACTGTTTTCTATCATAATGAGTCAATAAGGTAATCAGATATTCAGGATTTCATGCACTAAGTCAGCCCACCAGATTGCAGAGAGCAGAGTCAAACAGACTAAAAGAATTTCAGGAGGTTTGGGGGATTTTAGGAGTACTCCATAATCGTTTTTTGACAGAAAAAGTTGTTTTAGAATATACTGAGTTTATTTAGAAGAAACCCATTGATTGTGCTGAACACTGCTGTGTGGCAGACAAAAAATCAAAGCAATCCATAGGTACAGACTCTTGAACACAAAACGAAGATGGGAGGAATGGGAAATGGTTTGTCCTCTTCCACATTAGTAGTATCAGAGGAGGTAGCAGCATAATGAAAACTAAGTCTAATACCAGGTATAGCTCTAAGACCTTTGGAAAATATCTCAGTGAGTATATATGTATCTTAAAGAAAAACAAAGCCTTACTATTAAAAAAAAAAATCCAACAATATTTACATTTGGAAATCTCTGCAGTCTATTATTTTATTACAAGCATTTCAAATTGCCATCACTGTGAACAGAAAAATACTTACAAGAAGCTAAATACAATGCAGTGTGCTATTAATAAATGCATATTGTTAGACAATAATTCAGTAAAAAGCAGATTAAATCTTGGTGTGACAAATTTCAACATTAGCTTTAGAAGTACAAAATTATTGTAGAAATACTTAAAACTACATTCTCATGGGGTAAAGGTTAATAAAGCACAAATAATAAGAATCTACAGCATGTGAATCCTAGAAGTTTAAAAGAGCAGCTGGCTCAATTAAGTGATAATGGCAGGATAAATAGCTATGGACATTTAAAGAAAGGCAATACTGTAGGGAAGCAATAATTATGTCTATGGAAGAATGATTCATATATGATTACCAACATGGAACTTCATCCCAACTTCCATTAGAATTCAATCAGCACCACTTGCAAGGAAAAAAATAAATGCACATACTGGAGCCATAAAATAGCTTCTAACTATAGACTACATACTACTACCCATTTATTTGCGTAAGTGCCTTTAAATCTGAAGGTTGTAATATATAATGTGAGCAAAAGGGAAAAGGACTGATGAAGAACTGATGGACAGTATCATCAGCACTATATGTTAACAGAAAATAAACACAAACGCCTTTTTTCTGTCTATAGCTTTCTCTACTCAGATTCTTTCTCAAGTATCCCCTGTCAATACATAGGCAAAAAGACTGAGAACTATTTTTATATTGGGAGGGAGAAAGGAGAAAACAGAACTATATATACACAAACAGCTTGCCACTGAGGTACTTCCCTGAAAAATCAAGATGCATAGGAACAAAAAACAAGGCTTCCATTCAAAGCTTTCTTAAAACATAGAAGAGGAAAGATATGAATAATTAGTTTCTAAAATGGTTACGTATATATTCTCATAACTTTAAAATGTGTGCCTCCAAGTATGGCTCCAGCATTCTGCTTCTGGAAGCCAAGCAACGGTCCACAGCACGCTCTAGCAACCTGAAACTACAAGACCAAAAGACACAAGTTTCTTATGGAAACAGTGACAAAGTTAACTGTCATCATGCAAGCAGTACAATTTTAATCACATTTTATAGGTACAAGATCCATTCAATAAGAAATCCAAGGAGCAACAAGTAAAATGGCAGAAGATCAAGAACAGATAGCCAAGAAACATAAATCTGATCCCAGGATACCTGTGATACAATTGTACAGTTCAATGCCTGGTGAGTGTAGTTAATGCATAAAAAACCCACATCAGGCTTGCTGATCTTGATTTTCCTTTTATTCACAGTCCAAATAGATGAAGTAAACTTAAAGGAATGGAACAAGCTGGTAGACCCATAGGTCTGCTAGGACATGCTGCCTATTAAGTATAGGACATGAAAGATCTACTACTGAAAATTATTCACTGATCGTATCTGACAAAAATGCCACTTGTGCATTAAGGATAATGCTCTAATACATGCTGGAAAAAAAGGCTCCCATCAAGAGCCTCGATGGAAAACAGGCACAGAGTTTGCCCAATCTGTATTACCGGCTGGTTCCCTCTGTGGAACTCTGCTTTTCTTTTGCTCAGATTTGCTCTTTCCAATGAGCAGATGTGTTTGCAGCCTGACAAGCATTTATGCTGACCTCCATGAGGGCGTCTGCAGAACCCTTCCTGAGAGAAGCAAAGCAGCATCAAATGCCCAGAACCACATACACCCCTTCACTCGACTGTAGCATAGCGCCCTAAGGAAGCAACTTCAGAATTACTGTTCTCAGCATTTCTTTGCACTAAGGTAGCAAGCATTCACAGACAGTTGACTAATTATGTATCATTGTGTGTGGCAAATACTTGCCTTCTAAATAACATAAAAGTATAAAAATGGGCATTTGCAAATTTTCACTTGCAAAATTAAAATGGCAGAGTGATACTAATCAGTTCAACATTTAAATAACATTCTTGGCTCAATTCAGGGTGAAAAAGCTACAGTAACTTGCACAATCCCTTAAAAGTACTTAATCCTGAGTTAGATTTCCTACTTCCAGTAACATATGCATATTTTTCAATATAAAATCCACTACAACTACAGAATTTTACCCTGAATGTGACCAGTGAAGCACTGGGAAATGTGCCATTGGCTTTTTAATCAACACCACACCACGCAGCAGTTCATACACAGGAAAGTCCACACAGCCTAATCTATTCAGAATGTCCAAGCAAATCTGTTAAGTATAGTGAAGGAAATAAAACTTTTGTTTGAAAACTTCATTTCTGAAAGGGAGAAAAAGTGCTTTTAAACAGTTTTGTGGCGTATAAAGAAACCATTTTTGTAGATATTTTATATATAATTCATATTTCAGTTTTTTGAGCAACATCCTTCATGGCAGCTTGTTCTTTCAATAGTAACACAGCTAATTCATCAAGTAGTGGAAAAGCATTACCTGTCTGGATTAGGAACTGACATCTTTGCTGTGGCTGCAGTAAAAGCAGGTGTCTGCATGTACATGCAACAGCTGGGGAGTCAGCACAGCATTCAAGGCAGAGGTTTATTTATCAGCAGGTTAGGTTGAGAAACACGGTAATTTCATGCATTCGTGTTTACAGGTGAAGGTATAATGGGGAAAAATCACTCCTGATCCCAGTCCACTCACACACGAATAAAACACAGATGGAGGATGCTGATGTTAGAATAAGCACAGGGAATGCATTTTCTCCCTCAAAAAAAAAAATCAACTCTGTGGACAGCTAGCTCATCTCTCTTTGAATTATAACTGCTGTACCACTTATACTCCAGTCCCAGTGAATAAAACTAGAGTTTTAGTCAGAAATCAGTGAAGATTGTCAAAGTAAAGACCTAACAAATTTCTCACTGACCACAATGACACTGTGCTTTGAAAATGTATCCATAGACAAGACACGCAGTAATCTAAGGACAGCCTTTGCGGTTACACTTCCTAAGGAAGCAGCAAAGGCAACACATACTCTTTAAACAAGCTTGTGTCACTTTTCCAACACATAACAGCAAAAACTTTTGAAGTTGATTTATACAGCTACATACTGGGAGTTGATGTTGGGTTTACTTTCAACCCTCTAGGGGAAAAGCATGATTGCTTTTGCTTCATGTCTCGTTCAGAAACAATACACTGGAGCTCTGTGCATGTACAACCTGTACAATCCACTCCATTTTTCTTGTGAAAGACCTTAGAAAGACTGCAGATCAGCATGCATTTTAATGTATAGAAATGTATATAAAACACATACACACACAGATTCTTTGCTTTTATCCTCGTAAAAATATGTCAGATATGTTTTTTAAACAGGCCAACTACTTATGTCCTTTATTTCAGCAGCAGGTGTCATCTCACAGCTACAAAATTAGAGTTCAATTTGTCTCACCTAACTTTACTCTAGGAAAACTAGGGTTTCCCTAACTTTTTTTTAAAAAGACTGAACTTTTAAACCATGGTATTTCCAGAGGCCAATTTATCTCATGAAAAAACCACACTGCTGAAGCAGTTGCAATGAATGATCCCCAGGAAATATCCTTGCTCTAGAATGAGCTCTCTCTATTCTAGAGAATGAGCTCCTCTGACTAGGTCAAACTTCATTTCTCCTTCTTAGACATCTGAAGATTGACAAAAGAAAAATCTAGCCCCTGTTTGCACGCTGACTCACGTTTCCACAAACTGTACCAAAAAAAGTTTCAATTACTGCTGGGATCCATTTGAAGTCCATGGTAGCCTGCTCCAGGCAGGTGCAACCTCATCTCCTCACGCAGATGACAAATGCTAATGCAAAACCGAGCATAAGCTCAAAATCTTAAAAATGCAAAGAAAATACCAGTAATATTAGACAACCATTTTTATTTATGCTCACTGTCTATTCTCTATATTTATTTTTCCCTCAGAGCTATACATTCATAAACACGTTCATAGAAGCAATGCAAAGTCAAAACAGACACTTAACTTGACCAGAAGAGGCCTCTGCTGGCAGTTGAGAAGTACATCTTCTCATAGTTCTAGGAAATATGCATTCTGATGACATAATTTTCTGTATAGAAAAAGCTACAGAAAGCAGACTAAGGAGCTAGATTTGCAGCGAAAATTTTGACATATTACTGCTCATCTCCAAAGCACTAACAATTTCAGCCCATCCCTCTTCATGCCTACACCACAGCTGTCAAATTAAAGTCACATATATTTCCAGCTAAGCAAGACTAAAATGACAGCCTTTACTGATCACAAAGGACACCACACCCAGCAGTAAAACTGAGGGATGTTTTTACAGCAAAACCCAAAGTCCTGGTCTCCAACACCACACAGACTCCCATCAGCCAACGACCATGCATCCCAGCACCAGCAGAAGATAAATAAGGTTATGGTGTATTACATGCACCATGATCTGCATCCAACAGGACAAAGAGACAATGAACATGTTTCAAACACCCATGTGAGACAAGGAAAAACAAAAAGCTGGCCTGATGTTTACGAGCATTGACACAAGTAATAGTCTGAGGCAAAGGGCAGTCTCCAACAGCTGGTAATTTACTTATTGGTTGGACTGGAGCAAAAGCAGTTCCATTATCATTTAAGAGCCTGCAGAGAGAACATAAGCAGACCAATGGACAGCTGAGGATTTTCTTTGGAATTGCCAACTTTTCTACTGCTCTTTTGGACCTTGACACTGGTATCTCAGGAAGGGCATAACAAGTCCCATCACCCAAACTGATGCTGTAAGCTGTTGCAGTGGGGTGGCTGCAACCTTTCCCTGGGAGACAGCCTTGGCCCGTGGAAGAATCAAGGAGACGATATTTGATAGATGTTTTCAGATTTTATTCCCCCTGGCCGCACATGGCCGGAGCCCGGCAGGGACTCCGACAGCGACCTGCCCCCAGAACAGGTCTGGAACAACCCCCCCGGGGTCCCGTGAACACTCCCTTAAGTACAGGATTCCCGCGGGCTACATTCAAACTGACCAATGGGGGACAGGATTTGGGGTACACATGACCCGGGAACAGGGAGAGAGAAACCCCGTGCCCCACGCATCCACTCATGCCCATCCCCCCCACGGGGGGCACCTCTTCACCTCACCCTTTTTGTTTTAAATAAGATGGTTTCTCTCAAGGGTTTTAAAGCACATCATTTGAAACACCTGANGTATTAGGAAAAAGAAAAAAAATCTTCACTGTAAGGGCAGTGAGGCACTGAAAAAGTTGCCCAGAGAAGTTGTGGATGCCTCATCCCTGGAAGTGTTCAAGGCCAGCTTGGATGGGACTCTGAGCAACCTGATCTAATGGAACATGTCCTTGTCTATTGCAGGGGAGTTGAAACTACAGGATCTTTAAAGTCCTTCTGGACCCAAGCCATTGTATGATATTATTATTTATGCCACAGTTACCTTAAAAGATTTTCAGGACAGAACATGATCTGAAAATCTTCATGGAGCACCCAAATTTAAAGAACATATTTGCAAAATATTGTACAACTAAAGCTCTGCACATCCTATGCACGCTACATTTTTTCCTGATAGCATTTCAGGGCAGGTCCAACCCAACAAAATAGATTTAACTGCTCTTTCAAAGAGATACTTTGTTTTCAAAGAATGACAGCTCAAATCTCCAAAGAAGAGGAAAAAACGAGCTAAAAAAAAAAGAATCATTTTGCTTGTCCAGAAGAGATTGTAAAGGTTTTATTATGGCCAAAGTTTCACTTCATACTGATGACAGTAACTCAACACATTTCATTTTTTACAGCTAGAAAGTACATCCAAGTAACAAGAAATACACTTCAAACAAAAAATGTAAAACACTTCAACCAAGAAGATCAGATTTATATGAGGCAACTCATATAAAGTACATATAAGTACACAATTTGTAACGCATCCACAACCAGACAGCAGAACACTGCCAATAACAGATGCGCAACATGGATCTTTCCTCCCATAATCTCTTCCATCCCATCCCATCCCATTCCATCCCACTGGCAGTCCCTCAGATAAATAAAACTGAGGAGAAATACAAGCTTTGCCATAGCAAAGCAGACCAATAGCTCATCTTTCCCTCTATCCTACTTAATGTGTTTATATATTACCTGACGAGAAGCAAGGCCCTCACTGAGCAAACACAGAATGACAAAACACTTGTCTACACAATTAAGATATTCCAAGTATATCGAGAATGTCAGGTATGTGCCTGTTCTGCCCTATTTAAACAATCTGAGTTAGCTATAGATATGACACCATATTGCCCTAAATTAGAAACTGCAGGCAGAGAAAGCATTTGATGGATTCACACACCTTTTCCAAGCCCACGGCTGTTCTCATCCCTGTGGTTAACTCAGTGCACTACAGTTACTAGACCTGAGCTAAGAAAGCTGCAGACATCTCTCAATCTTCTGAGTGATTTGTTCAGCAACATAAAATGAGTGAGTGTACCCAGCTTGAGCTAGGACCTGAGGAGGTGTTGGCCATGGTCCTTCAGGACTGTGGATTTGCCAGCTTAAGGAAACTCTCAACTCTTAGCAGAAGCAGTAAGTGTTCTGTTAGCAACATCAAAGACTTCCACAAAGAAGAAAAGGACTTTCCAGTACCCATCAATTTCAAACTAGGTAGTCTGAGTAAATGCTGCTTCTTCTTCCCAACTCAAGAATTCATACACCTTAAATCAAAACATTTATTTCTAAAAATACAGATAAACAACACTTCAGCACATTACTGCAGGCCTAAAACTAGATGAAGATCTTAATGTAAAACAGCAAGAAAAAAAGATAAATATTTCGCTGAACCTTTTCAGACCCAAAGACAACAAAGATGAGACAAAGAGTCAGAAATCATGGAAAAGCAGTTTTCAGCCAGAAGTCTGATTAAATCGTGCCCTCTGCTTCAGAGTAAAGAACATGTATTCTGACAGTATTTTGAATCCTGAAACATAATTCTCTTTTAATGCTAAAGCAAATGTTTGGTCCATGCGGGGTGCATGTACTCTGCATTTATGATACAAAACAAAAAATACAGAACAATATATACAAAACAAAGCAAAAAATGTAGGTATTTAAAAAAACTGAGGTTGGTTTTAAATTAACGTGCATCATTTCCTTACCTTGCAAACAGTCTCTGTATCCCAAGGTAAGATGGTCCTCAGATCAATAACTTCACAGGACACACCAAGCTTTTCTTGAGCCATTGCTGCCACCTCTTTGATCACATGTACCTGAAAAAGCAATGTATCATCACCAAATAATCTAAATTACACAAACTGTTCTAAATTACACATATAGAATACAATCAGTGATTTAACATATCACCTGCATGTTGACCAGAGACCTCTCTACTCAGCAATAACCATTTAGTATTCAGTTCATTCTTCTTATTTACAACCTAATTTTTCCCAGTATTTTAGCACCACTCCAAAAACTAAATTCACTGAAGAATCGTTGAGAACAAAATTTGCTTCCTAGAGAAGTTTCTTTCAGCGAACAGTATCAGTCCTCACTATTTTTTATTTGTAATCAGCTTGAATGAGTTTTACAAGCTTTTATTAGGACTGTAACTAAGCTAATACCCAAATACATCACAGTAATGTATTTTGACGTAGCAGTCCCATGCAATTCTGCAAGAAGCATTATGTACATTCAGAAATACTACACTGCACTACATCTGATCTCAGCCAAAAAGCCAAGAACGGTTCTAGCAGTCCCAGTAACTACACTTGCTACAACTTACTGAAAGTGAAACATAACCAAGTGATCATCTCCAAAGCATTATCTTATAAACAGCTAGGAAAGTAAGCATGACATAAAATGTTACCCATAAATATCCAGTCCTGACTCCCCCAATCAAAGCATATAGCAGTAGCATGACATTATAACCATTTAGTGGTCTCCCAACACACAGTTTAACACCAACATTACAAATGTTGCATTATCTGGTTACTACAATTAACATTTTACTAAAACAAAAAAGTATTCCCCTCTAGCAAGAGGCTACCACTGAACTGGAATATAGATTATTCCCTATCCACCAATCAAGGAATCTATTTAGTAGTATATATAACTGCGTCATAGTAGATATAAAACAATCCACATCTATTACCATCCTTTCCATAAGGTATAGCATGGTAAAAACAGAAAAGAAAGTAATACTATATACATTCAAAACTGTATCTTGACATTAGGTTATAAAACACTTCTCAGCAAAATGTATTTCAAGCACTGGCTTCCCTAAAACAAATATTAGCTAGCAAATGCTCCAACATGGAAAATAACAACTGTTACAACTCAGATTATCCTCCACAAATATCTCAGCAAGAAGCATTTGCTCATGAGATATGAGGCTAAAAAAATTTCTTGATACGATGTTGCTAATAAACTCTGGCGCTCTCTTTATTGTTAGAACATTTCACAATACAGGTTTGGACTGTGGCAGATGAGGATGTGACCTCCATCAAGCAACTTCTAGGCATAGGTAATGGTTGAAGCCAAGGACCATTCCCAATAATCAGCTTGGATGAGGTAATCTTCATCTTGAAGATAACAGAATTTAGTAACATGGACATGGTCAGGCAGTGTCACTTGCCTGAAGATCAGAGGGCATTAATAAACCCTAGACAGGCATAAATTTTACACTGAAACAAGATGATTAAGGATTTCAACACAAACTACATCATATTTATATGAACAGCTAATGCAAAAGGACTATTTTAAGAGGGATATCAATAGAAGTATTGCAATAACAGAAAGAAAATACAGCTTGCAGTGTTTTTGTTTAAACTTCTAATACATCTGTGGCTGTAATAAGACTGTTTGAGAATTTTCAACATGGCACATAGGATAGATGTTTTTGCTTTTTCTCTGTACAAATGAAAACGTTTACCTAGCTCACAGGGGATATGGATTAGTCAATTACAATAAACAGATCAGTTAATGACCAGAAAAGACTGAGCACAACTGGAGAGGAACTAAAAGCCTTTGCTGCCCTTCGTGAGCACCACCCAGGACAATTAGCATCAGGGAACTCCAACAGAGCAGCAGCTGCCAAGCAACTATCTCATGTCCAAAACCATACAAGAAGTTACCAGTGAGTCCGTGCAACCCCTCTGCCTATTGACAGTAAATTCTGGACTGGTAGCACAATTAGCACTCAAACTCCAAATTTATGTAGTTCACCTGAATACATCCTCAGCACAAACTCACTGAATGTATTTGATCTGCAGAACCCTGTCACCTCCAGTGACAATCCAACATACCGGATTTACGGCATATCTGTGAAACATCTGTCCCCATGCTCTATGACACAGACACACCATGGTTTGGTCAACTCCTAAATCTGGATTAGGTCTGCACATCTGTCCTATTTTTAGTCACACCAAAAGTAAAAGGGAGTCTTAAATTTCTCGAAGCACCAGAACACGGTTTTTTTGAAGCATGTCACTCCAAGTTCTCTCTGCACTACTGCCTACTGAGTAAATTCAGGATATTATTACATCTCCATAGACAGCTTCTAAGCCATTACTTTATCAAGTCAATTACTTTATCAGTATCTGCTGGAGAAAAACAAGTACAAGTAGAGATATTTAAGAAGTCCATAATTAAACAGCAGTGCAAAGTATCAGAAACTAGTTAGAATAACCATAGATATAAAGGAGATCAAGTAGTCTGAAGACATGGAAACTACCACAGACAAGCACTGAAGATTAGAAATTTTGAACAAAACAAAACAAACCCAACAACAATGACAGAAAGGCACAAACACAGAAATCAGTTCAATACTCTTTGTCATAAAAGTTGTAACACTCTCTCCTCTAAAAGCTTCTCAGATACAACTAGGCCTAAAAAATAGTAAATTCTGGTAAGGCCAAACTAGACTCAAATCTCTCTTCTATAATTCTGGACAATGAAGATGTATTTTCTTAAGAGCTTTTTCAATATTTTCAGATCTTAATGTGGCAGGGCGGAAGGTTGCCAATTATGTTCTTGAACAGCTTTGAAATCTAACTTAGAATCAAAAGTATATCAATCTCTACTTGTATTAAACATGTTCAGTGGATTTTTAACTTTGTGTATAAAGGGAACCCGAGATTACACTTCCTTAAATCATGCAGTGAAGATGTATACTTTTCTTTCAGCACACTATTTTGAACTTTTCTTTCCCACCGCCTTCCTCAGAGTTACATCTCACTGCCCCATTCTTGAATCTATCATTTTCATAATCATAGAAAAACCATTAACCTGCTGCACAGATACCTCTTCTACATTTCCAGAGTCATCTTCAATCAAAAATGAGTAAAAACTTACACAATAAAAAGCAGGTTTCCTAGAAATAGAAACAGTGACAAACATTCATTCAAGCATATAGTGATGGAGGATGCACACATTTTAATGTCTGGCACTTGAGCTTGAATGCAAACATCACTTACCCCCTCAGCTAAGCTTTGCTTGGTAAGAAATAGCTTTTAAGAAAGTTACTGACCTGAGTGCCCCAAGCAACCATTGTCACATCACTGCCCGTCTGCAGCACCTCAGCTTGAGACAGTGGAATGTTGTAGGGCTCTACAGGAACTTGTTCCACTGAATAAAGAGAAAAGAGGAGAAAATAAGCATTAGATTCTTTTATTAGTCAATATTATCCCATAAAAACATACACTAAAATTTTTCTTTAATGTTAAAGCCATCTAAAACCAAAATTACACTGAGTATGTTACTGGCACCCAGCAACAGGATGACCATAAACTAAAACACAGGAAGCTTCACCTCAATATAAGGAACATATAATCCTTATGTCAAGGGTGGCAAGCCAGTGGAGCAGGCTCCCCAGGGAGGCTGTGGGGTCTCCCTCTCCGGAGAAATTCAAAACCCACCTGGACACATTCCTGTGTAACCTGTTCTAGGTGACCTTGCCTTGGCAGAGGGGTTGGACTGGATGATCGCCAGAGGTCCCTTCCAACCCTAATAACTGTGTGATTCTATTAGCATTAGGCCAAAATAACTGAGTATTAGCATTCATTTCAAAGGTTTAGCTGCAATTCAAATTATTTTTAATTACACTGTTAAAAATATATTCAGTGTAGAGTTTAATTTCTGTTATACACAACACAACAAGATGATGCACACATACACACGCAAAAGATAGCAATAAGTCCTGGTGTACATCAAGTCAAAATATCAGCATCAGATTTGGAGATGGACACTGCTACAGTTGATAAAAAAAATCTCGAGTAACCACTAATTGATTAGAATTATTGATGATTCTAGTAATCATCAGAGGAGTCTTGAAATTATACTTTAATACTCAGACAAGAAGGAACAGCTGTGCCAGCATCCTCCTGATGCTCCAAGTGTGATGCTCTACAGTTTTATTTTAATAAATTGAGGTGAAAAGTTTTCAGAACCTACACTGGAAGTGTCAGCAAAAACTTCTAATTATAGCAGTTTTAAATAAGTCTAAATATTTTTCCTTTAAAAAAAATGTTATCTATTCACCAAAAAATACACCACAATTCAAGAGAGTAGGCAAGAATTAGACATCTTGTCTTGTCTTCTCCTAAGGCATTTAAGGTAATTCCATTCAAGGCTCATTTACCAGTTTTCAGATGAAAAACTGTTAGGTCAGTTGTGCTAGTTTTGAATCAGTGCTCCCATGCACTATACACTGGTGTAATGACTAAAACAATGATAAAAGACATCCATGTATCATATTTTAAAAGAAATACTTGTTTTGATCTAAAGATGAACTTGTCTATGCACCAGCAAGTCAAATAATACTTCTTAAAACATATTCTAGAGATAAGTAGGAAAAAATAAATCTTATTCCTTCTAAATACACAGAAAGAATTTATAAGGAAAACACTCTGCCTTTTTTTGTTAACTGATTTCATAGCGCATAAAATACTTATTGAGTTCCTGCTGAACAAAATTGCTTTTTGATGTTATGATACAGAATCTCCCTGAGTGACACCAGTGGTAAAGTGGTTTGTATTTTCCCTTCATTGTTATGGTAAATCCACTGCAAGTAGAATGACCTAAGTTTTTTCCTGGCTTACAAGTTCCAAACATGACTTCAATAAATGAAGTAAAGAATAATTTTCAATTATAGCAGGAATATTTTTTTCTTGCTGATAACAATATATAAATACCACATATGTCACAAAATCACAGAATGGCTGAGGTAGGAAGTGACCTCTGGAGATCATCTAGTCCAAGCCCCCTGCTCAGAGCCGGTCATTCAAGGCCTTGTCCAGTCAAGTTTTAAGTATTTCCATGGCCAGAGACTCCACATCTCTCTTGGCAACCTGTGCCTGTGTTTGATCACCCTCACAGTAAAGAATGTTTTTGCCTGTGCTTAGGTTAGAGATATCTCACTTCACCTGAACAGGCACAGAAGAGACATACATATTAACTAAATCATTCTTCCTAAAAACATAACAACAAATTCTTTTTCAGCATAATTCAACAACACACATCCATTTAATCAAGGAAAAGAAATTTTTAAAATCTATTTTAAACACGAGGTGCTTTCAAACACCGCACAAAGTCAGATCTCTTTGCAAACAATTTTTAATGTACTAAAATATCAGTGTTTTTCTGTAATGATTCCTTGGAATAACGAGTGGTTAGAAAAATATAGGGCTGGAAAGGAAAGGGAAGAAAAGCACATCCAGCCCTTGCTCACTGCACATTAGTGGCAGACAAGGTTTCTATATGGATTTTGCACATTGTACAACTCTCAGGCAACAGAAAGAGATCCTGAGAGGCAATGAAACACACAACTATACTAACTGGCATTGCACAACTGTCTTTGTCATGAAATAGTCACCTACATGAAACCTGAAGAACAGAAACTTAAAAAGATACCACAGGACCTTTGAGTGGAAACCCAGGGTACTGACATGACTGAGAAGGTTTTGAAGGGAGTGAGATGAGGTGTACATGACACAGAACTAAAAGCTTTTTCTCTGTGCCATGGTTTTATCCACTTAGGGAAATGAAATATAACACACAATTACACAAATTAACTAATTTCTTACTACAGTTAAACCATTCTGCAACAAAATGCCCATTAAATGAGCTCATCTATAATACCTGCCAATTTTAAATGGAAAACTCAGCTTGTCAAAAATTTATAGGAAAGTCCAATTTGGAAGGATTTTTCTTGACTGCCTTTGCAAAAACTCCTCTCCCAACTAATAAAGATGAAAAATAGCATATGAAATTAATCTGTTAATATTCTTTCATAATAATTACCTGATCCAGGATAACAATGTTTACATATAAAGCAGCCTATTCATCTATTACTGAAGAAATAAAGCATTTTAAATCAAATGTTTCAAATACAAATTTCAAATACAGCAATTAACAAAAAATTGCAATTATCAGTGAAAAAGGGCCATGACAAGTTAATTTTAGGAGGTTACAACATCTGCTGCATTTTCTAAAGCAGCAGTCTGAACAGCAGAAGGAAAACACGTTTTCTCATCTTACCTGCCTCGTCTCTATAACAACCACTGATGCAAGTCGTATTTATTTCTACACCACCAGTGTCATACATAGTACAATTAAATGAAACTGAAAAGGTCAAAAAACATCAGAGTAGGTTCTCCACAAGATGTCTAAACCTGATAATGTCAAGGTGACTCATCTTCTCCTTTGATTCATAACCATTATGTGCCCTTGACACTGCACAGGCTGTTAACACTTTACATAAATCAAAGCCTCCTTTTCCTTTTTAATTCAGATATTTTCTTAGTATCTCTGACACTTAGGGGGACATCACTACGGCAATTTCAATAACATTATGATCTCGTAACTTAAATAGCAACAGAACTCTTCTTTGCATCTGTACTTGCATATTTAACTCTGGATTTTTACTCAGAAAGGCCTACATTTCTTTGCTCCTGCCTAGTATTGAAGGAAAATTAACATACACAAAACTTTTGATAAACACTTGTATGGTTATGTGAAAGAAGACAGCATCTGCTCCTTGAAGGGTGTCTAGACAAGAATCTTTAAAACACAAAATGGGATAACAGGAAGAGGGAGAAGCCATAAAGAAGAACACAAAGGGACACAAACCTTACCACAAAGGTTGAGGGTGGCAGTTACAAGAACCAAACACACTCAGTCCCACTTACTGATAAGGGTACAGGGAATATAGGAGTATTCCCTTCAGTAAAATTATCTGATGGGATGATAAAGAAAAAGGAGAAGCTATAAACAAAATATGGACACAAACCTGAAGACAAACGTAACTAAGACAAGAAACAAACCTTGTCAGGAACACTCAGGGAAGGGCTACAAGAAATGATGGGCACACCCAGGAATTTGCAACTGGTAAGCACACAAACCCAAGGGTCCAGGGTGCCTGGAACTATATCAGCTGATGAGGGCACACAAAGGTGAAGGAGGTTGGTGAGGAGCAAAGTGGGCATGAAACAGAAAGGTTACAGGATGAGCCACTGCACATAAATCAGGGCTGCTCAGCATATCTGTCTGACTGAACCTTGTGCCTCATCATGGTAGTCAGTCGTGTCCAGTGCAAGGGCTGTGTGCTGAAAGGACTAAGTACCAGCAGCTGGTTAGACACGTATGAAAGGATAAGACACTGGGCAAGCAAGTGGAGACAAACCAGTGCTCAGACACCCTGGGCCTGTGGTGAGAACAACAGGAGCAAGTAGGAGTCTTGGCCGCCAGCTGCTGGTGTGGGAATAACATGGGGCCTAAACACCACCTACCAAGAGGGACTGCAGGGTGATAAAAAGCTGTTCTATGTCCAGTGGGAAACTCACAGAGCTCCCAGACTGCCTAAGATCCTCCACTCAAAAGTTCTGAAAAGTGAAGAGCCATCCAGAGGGGGAATCACTATAATTCCCACTCCACGTATGTACAACCAAGTTGGTGGTGGCACTGCCGCAACAGTTCAAGGAAGTAAACGAAGATTAAGGATGAGCACTTCAAAGAGCCCAGGTACAGTGAGGAACAGCAGCTCCTCTGCTACACAAACTGCTAGCAAAGTGGGCGACTGGGTAGAGAAATAGGCCTGTGGGCTGAGCAGAAGCAGAAGTACTGTCCTGATCAGAGCGGGGGAAGAACAAATCTGCAATTACTAGCTACAACTATGCATGGCAAGTATACTTCTTTTCTCTCCTCACCTAGCTACTGCTTTCTGATACATGTCTTACATACATATGTATCTACATATGTATTCACATATATAGATATAGATATATATATATAACATATATGT
>VYZQ01039436.1:32958-47342 GCA_013400655.1 Mystacornis crossleyi
TGGTCACCTGGTCCAATGCCCTTGACCAAACAGAGCCATCCAGATCCAGCTGCCTGGAAGCATGTGCAGACAAACTCTGAATACCTCCAAGAATGGAGACTCCTCAAACTCTCTGAGCAGTCTGTGCCAAGTGCTTCCTCATGTTCAGACAGAACCGCTGGTGTTTCAGTTTGTGCTCACTGCCTAGCAGTGTCTTTCATATAAATTAATTCAATAATGCACTTAAGACAGATGCAGAAAGAAAGAAAAGAAACACAAAGGAAAGCACTACTTATTACATGTTAGTTTTTAGGTTCTGTACTATACTGGACACAAAACTATGTAAAATGTATGGCTGTAGTGCAAAAACAGACAAAAAGAAAATGCTATGTCTCCTGAAGATTGCTTCTATAATGGCTATAAATTCTCGAACACTTAACACAGTTAAAGTTTTCTAATAGTTTTAAATTAACATATTTAGATATTTTGTTGGACTGACATCTACTCTTCTTCCCATCTACACCCAGACTCATTGCTAGTCAGGTCCATTATAAAACAAATAAACAAAAAAAATTAATCTTCATAAAGTAAGAGTTACTATACCTTTATTCCTGGACAGTGAGCAAAAAAGGCTTCTGGACTTTGAGAGTGATACAGTGCACCATGACCCACACAGCCCCAGGGTGCTCTGATGGTGAGGTTTCCACAATTGAACAGATCTCCAGAGCGGTAACGGTATTTTGCTGCTTCATTAACAATCTGGGAAGATTTATATACAAAAGTAACATTCAGTTCAATACCTCTTGTTATGCATCAAGACACTTCAAAACATGCAGTGTAACTACATCATCTGTTCCATGCATGGGATTCAGAGGACGGAATTAGAAGCAAAGGAATACTGTAAGTCAGTGCAAAGAAACATTTTCCAAGGCAAATAAACCAATAATTTATTGTGTTCAAGTTAGATGCCTAGGCCTCAGGGGTAGCCTTATAACACAGTTGTTTCCTCATTCTATACTGTCAATCAGCCCAGTCCAGATCTGTACTTTGTCCTGTGGATACATGACCAGCTGCAGCTGTATGCAGAAATGAGAGACTGTGTTCAGAAGACACAGGCTGTTGAGTTTAAGGCTGCTGAAGCCAACACGGCCACAAAACCAAAAATTAAAACAAACAGACGTTTGCCTCAAGCCACATCTTTAATTTCCATTATTCAATAAGCCTTCAAACTGGCCTTGGTACAGGTTACTGTTTACAGTACAATACTAGTACTGTTTGCAGTTTATGCCTGTTTACTTAAAGCATGCACAACTATTAGTAATACAGCTGTGGTTATATTTGCAAAAATTGCATATTCAAACCAAGTACTAATGCTAACAAAAGAGTAATTTAAACAGTTGTAAGATTTCTTTTAACCGCTCTCAAATTTATTAGTACTAACCTGATCAAATGCTGGAAAAATGTAATCTGCAAACTGAATTTCTGCAATGGCTGTAGCACCAGTAACAGCAACTCCAATACCAAAGCCAACAATGCCTTGTTCACATAAAGGGGTGTTGAAAACTCTGTCTTTACCTATATAAAAAATAAAAACCAACAACACACAATTCCTTCAATACATCAGCTCTAAGTGGAAAATATTGCCCCAGAAATATTTTATTTATAAACAAGCCACATGCAATGAAGCATATGGCTGTTTAGATCGGCTTTTTTAGGTGTAGAAACAATAACCATTCATTACAGGTATAGATACTTTAATTTGTAACAACTCAGAGGAAGAAAAGGAGAAACAAATGAAAGATAACAGTTTCTAACTTACGACACACTTGAAGGAAAATTTGTTCTTATGTATTCACACTTAAACATGCATACCCCTCATGCTTATATGGGAGTAAACAATACTTACAAGCACTTTAGAATGTTTACAACTAAGATAAGTGCTGTTTCTTCCATTTTTTTTTCTAGGCACTGACAAGTAACTGTCCCTACTCAAAGGCAGACAGACGTACAGGAGCACCTGTACAGAAGTACACTGCTTCTGGTCCACACTCCCCATTAGTAGTGCCCATTCTTACCAGTCTTCTCTCACAAGGTAAGGCCACATTTAAATAATTTGCTTTGTCTCCACGGCAAGACAAAAAAATGCTGCTCCTGCTACAAACCCATATAATTTCATTTCATTTCTTCCCTATGCAAGTGCAAAAGATATTTTAGTTCTGACATATTTATGTGCCACAGTAATTTCAGATCCCAAATACGCATCAATCTAATAGAAGGCTGCAGACAAAATTGTTCAGTTCATGAAATTAAAAAGGAGTGGGAGGGAGATGAAACACCACTACAATATCCTCTATAACACATATTTACAATATTTGCCAGCACTACATTTTGCCAAGGGAGTACAGCAGAAAAATCTCAGTCTGCTATTAAATCTTCCCTTTAGAACGTTGGGAAATAGACAGTAGGTTTCTATAGGAATCCATCATGCATGAAAATGCCAAGACTTCAAACTGGATGGAAAAAATGTGCACAGTGCACAGCAGCGGCTATGAAATAAATTAAACAATAACTAAATAACCATGAAATAACTAACCAAAGAAACAGACTAAACTAGTAAGTGGGAAAGCTGTTACTAGGAGGACTCCTAATTTCAATAGCTATGTTCAACTAGAAAAAAGGAAAACTAACAAAAGTTTTCAGAAAGGGAAAACCATTGTCCAAGGCTGTATTTGCAATATAATAAAGGGAGGCATGTTTTACAGATCTTTAAAGTACACATCTTTCATTTTCACACACCACTCTAGTATCATCCTTGTATCCTGTCCATATGCATGTATGTACGTATATATATCAGTGAATATGTTTTTGGCTCTCCCTCTACTTTCCTTTTTTTTTCCCCTCTACCAGGAACATTCATTTAAAGTAAGTAAAAAAAAAAAAAAAAGCCATCAAATGATACTACAATGTTGGTGGTGTCAGTGAAGCTACACAAGCCAACACCAAGTCCAAAGAGCTGCCACAACTGCAGGACACGCCACGATTTCTCATACAAGACACTGGAAACAAAGGGAATGCAAGATTATTTTTCCCCCTAGAGGGACTGTTTACTGTGTAAATTGTTCTCATTCATGAAGGAGCTGTAAACGCAGTTCCTATATTGCATCCTCTGGTGCACTCTCTCTGCTGACAGGCATCATGGCCAAAGAGAGAGGAAAATAAACTTCCTATGCAAATGTGCAGTTGTCCCAGGCCTTATCACCACAATTGTGAAGGTGCAGAAGCCCTGCTTCAGATAAAACCACGAGAGCTGTCCCTGTACCCATACCATCTGTAACACCACAAACACTTGGCAAACATCTCCTTCCCTCCTTTTTATTTACATAGCATACCATGAATTAGCCATCTTGATTTCCTTCTTTTTCACTGATAAATTTAAATTTTAATTTAAAACAAATCTTATTTTAATAAACTAAAAATATATTTACATTATGAAGACATACGGTAATGTTGGTAATTTTCTTCCCTACTTTCTACTTTCCCGCTTCTTACAAGTCCACTGGCAGATCACTATATTTCATTTCACTTGCTTATAGCATATTTTGATATAAGACTTACAGCTTACCTAACCTTATTCTTTATAACAGATTTTTCAGAGTACACAGACATTGCCTAATACACACGTTCCATAAATAATTTTACACCCTCACATAAAAATTGAAATGTGTTTGAACAATCCCGTAAAATGAGCTTTTAACTAGTAATTGATACAAACTTGAAAATTAATTCTTTAATATCAGTTTAGGGTGGTGAATTAATTTAGAAGCACGTTAGCTTCATGACACTAGTATGTCACTCTATAATTCAAAATATAAAACACATCCTAATAAAACTGCTGCAGTACTACTGAGATATTAGAGGCATCATGCTGCTATCAATGGAGTATGGTGAAATAAATGAAGTGAAAACCAATAAAGCAAAAGTGAAATGTAACAAGACAGCGGTAATATGAAGAGTGTGAAGCACCTAATTGGACGGTCAGGACTAAAGGCACAAATTCTGAAGTATCATGACTTAAAACAGAAAAGAGTGAGCTAAGGAACTCAATGAATGAGATTTCTTACTCAGGAATGGTTTTGATTATAGCATTAAAACAACAATCTTGACCCCCTTAAAAGCAAATCCGAAAGTACTTTACTGTTTATTAGACTGGAAAACAACCTTGGGTAGAGTTTTGAGGGGTAGGGCTTTCTTTATAAAATCTAGTAGGATAACTAGGATAAAACTAAATTATTCATTTCCCCAAACATTAAAAACTGTATGGTGTTGCTTTAACCATCTATTTTTTATGATACAGTATGAAAATCATTACTAAAACTAACATAAAATATTTAGCATTTAAATGAATTAAGCCTATGTATTTTTATCTATTTTATTTCATATTTTCTTATTTTTCACTTTTTTTTCCAAACGTGAAAAGGAAGTCCATTTTGATAAAGAGCCATTCACATCACCCTCTGCAAACCAGCTGAGTCAGATTTCAGCTGAAATCTGACGGAAGCAGACAAATAACCCAGACATACTTTGTGTTCCCATATATCATCTCCTTACCAACAAAGAAACTAAAATGTGTGCTTCTACGATTTGCGTCAGCCACGCAGCTCAAAACAAACTAACACCAGCCCAACAAGCTGACTTGTCAGTCCAGGTGAAAGTAGCACCTCTACATTTTCTGCAGCCAGGTGCGTCAGCCTCTGCAGGAAGACGTTACGCTGCTGTGCTTTTCAATTAACCTGCCTGGCTTTATAAACATCCCTGGTTTCAGCCATCTGAACAGGTCGGTGCCCTTTGCGAGGTACTGAGGGAAGCAACATGGCAAACAGGGTTACGTGAGAAAAAAAGGACTACTCTTCTCATCTCTCCATCCCAATAACTCAGTAGAAAGACTGAAGTAAGATGCACGTTAAGGAAGTGAAAAAACACTCTAGAAGATTTCCCTAATAGGGAAAATCTGAAATGATGAAGAACAAGCATTACGAACAAAAGCAATACTTGGTTCAACTTTACTTAAATAAGAACGATCTTTGTGATTTTCAGAACAAAGAGTACCCCACAAATGTTCAGATTATCACTGACCCTTTGTGTAAGAGACAACAGCTTTAAGGCATTCTCACAGTCATCTTCTCGTTCGCCAGGAATAAAGAGTTCCATAGCAACCTAACAGAACATGTTTACAGACATTTGTAGTCGATTATTGTGCATTAATGTTTTGGCTGCTTCATCTTTACTTGTTCCAAGCCATCAGGAAAAAAGTATTTCAGATTTCAGTAACTGCAAGGAGTCATGTTCCTGTCTTAATTTAACTTCAAAAATGAGATATTCAAACAATATTAAATCTCCTACAATATTAACACACCACCCAACGTTCCAATTCCGAGTAATTTCGTATCACTCTGGACGAGTCCACACTGGACCCTTTGGGTGGTTCAAGGAGTACTGCTGGTGATTTAGATAAAGGAGAACTGCGCTTTGTTTTCAAAATACTTCTACATCGCTGGTGTTAAAAAATGCATCTTAAAAGATGTCAGTACTGAACAGTATTAACCGTATATGTGGACAGCATTTTATTTGTCCCCATGATCTCACTGACTTCCATTTAAAACATCCATTAGAAGTCAAACAGAAAAGTCTAAGAAGCTTAGGTGTTATTAGGTGTTAGTCTAAGAATATTAGGTGTTCAACTGCAGCAGTCAGGCTGCACATGCAGAAAAGACTGGAAAGAAAAGGAAGCCCCAGCAGATTAGTTTTTTTGCTACTCACCAGGGACTTTCTCCAGAAAATTCAAATAGAAATTACTATCTGATTTCCTATCAGTCCTGCCTTTAAAGACCTTTTCTAACCGCAGAATAGCTAGGATTTTTCATAGATGTACCTCTACATAAATCTACTAATTCTATTTCTTAACATAATTAACATAATCTGTCCAACATTCAAGCTTTCTTGGTCCCAGCATCCCTTTTAAGCCCATTTTTACAGCTGGTGACACTTGCAGTCTTCCATTTCCCTGATACTATGTGAGAGGGCAGGCCAAACAGCAAGCAAATTTGGTGAATTTATGTTGCAGTGGGGTGGCTGCAACCTTTCCCTGGGAGACAGCCTTGGCCGTGGAAGAATCAAGGAGACGATATTTGATAGATGTTTTCAGATTTTATTCCCCCGGGCCGCACATGGCCGGAGCCCAGCAGGGACTCCGACAGCGACCTGCCCCCAGAACAGGTCCGGAACAACCCCCCCGGGGTCCCGTGAACACTCCCTTAAGTACAGGATTCCCGCGGGCTACATTCAAACTGACCAATGGGGGACAGGATTTGGGGTACACATGACCAGGGAACAGGGACAGAGAAACCTCATGCCCCACGCATCCACTCATGCCCATCCCCCCCACGGGGGTCACCTCTTCAAATTTATAGTCAGCTCTTTTAGAGCTCCAGGGTTAACAAAAAATAGTTCTACTAACTTACTAGTTTTAATCATTTTGTTCTGCCACTTTTTTCTACTGATAACCTAGTCACAGTTCTCCAGCTGTGTGTCTGGTGTGCAAACGGGTGTGCAACGGGCCCTGTTGCTCTAAAGGGAATACCAGTAAATACATATTAACTTTACAGCTGAATATAGTAATTTCAAACCTACTTGTCCAAAGCAGAGCTTCAGGTTCACTGGCACAAGAGATGGTTCAACTCTCAGTCTTGAAACCTTGCACACTAACGTGCCATGTTGTTTAAAAAGCTGCTTTTTCCAGAGCTATCCGTGTTAAAATATGTTATTTCACCTACCTAACTGATGAAAAGTGATTGTATGAAATGAAAAGGGTTTCATACGCCAGTAGCTCTTAATTTCTGAGGATGACTTTACCCTATTGTGCACAGAATAACAACTTACAGAATTTAGCTACACTCCTCTCCTATTCCTCCCCAGCCCTGTATCCTGCAAAAGCCAAGAACATTTGTGTGCACCCAAACATTCATAACAGACTTCAAGGACCCAGCCATGCCTCTGGCATGACTTAGCCAAGCACGGGGCTGAGTGGCCAGGTCTCAGCCCTCGGTCGAGTCAGTGTAAAATCTTGAGTCAAGCGCAGTGAGTTGGGTCTGTTAGAGAAACACATCTATCCATACACTGCCTATGCCTTCAAAACAATTTCAACACTTAGTTTTTATTATTTAGCAACTAATTACACAGCATTCCCATTACATTTTCCATAAATATTCCAAAAAGTCACATTACAGCAAGAAGATAGAGAAGTTAGTAAAAAAAAACATACTGCCGAAATCTGTGTCAACAGGGTCAGAAATGAGGTTTGCATGCACTAAACTAAATTAGCTTCTTCCTACTCTGCTGCTGCAAAATCCACTATCACGCTCTACTCTGCAACAAAGGAGCTGACTTCTTATTCTAGACAGAAGTTTTAAAGATCAAATGAAAGATAAGTCTTTCTTATATGGTTCCACTTGTTCACAGGAGTCTTAATTATGTTTTGTTTGGGGAGAAAATAGAAACTCACACAAAAAAATGCATCCTTCTGAACCACTTGTCACCACTGTGTTGCCCAGAGTAAAGGACACCTGTTCCGCCTGGCAACTGGTAAGAACAGGAATTCTTCACAGGTTTGTCATATATATCACTGACATAACCAACACTTCAGAAAAGCACTTCAAGTAATTTTGAAATTAGGAACAGCTGAAGGGGATATTTTCCTTTTAAGTCTTCCCCAGCTACTCAATCACACATTTGAAGAAACACAAATGTTTGAACTAGTAATTCTAGCTCAAAGTGTTCTCAACAAGTCATCCTCCAACTCAAGACGATGCATTTCTCTTCCAAGAGCTTATTAGATCACAACTACACTTTCACCTCTTCTACCCCAAGATTCCCTCAGGAGAAAAGCATGTTTATTGCTTTTTCATTTAACCCTCAGTCTCAAACACCACAAATAATATCAGAGTCAGGAGAACTAAAGAGAAGGTTACCATGGACAGGGAGTAATCTCCTCTATTACCTAGAAATTCTTACAATCTGCAGTTACCAAATTTCAGGTTTGGAAGGAAAACTTTCTAGTAAAACTCAGTAAATTCTAGAAGTTCACAGCATAAATATGGCATTAAGAATGTCCCAGGAAAACTCTATAAACACGTCTGCCTTCCTAAAGCAAAGAGTGAAGACTTGCTTTTTAGGCCTCTCCCCGAGTTCAGATTTCCTGTAATTTGTGACAAACTAGCAGCCACCAAACGCTAAAGAATAAACCAAAAATATTAAAATATATTATGTAATTCTCTCCCTTTCTCAGGGAAGAAGTGGGAGGAGTTGGTGGAGGTCAATGCAAAGCTTTGGATGCTGGTAACCTTGCAAGTCATTTAATCCTTCCACAATGGAAGACTGTGAAAGACAAGCAGTAGTATGAACAGGGGGAAGACCAGATTCTTTTCAGGTACACACTGTCAGGTGAAAAACTGATGCAAAAAAGTAAACTAATTATATTAAAGGAAAAATCCTTGCTCTAACAGTAGTCACATGCTGGAATAAGCTGTCCCAAGAGGTTGTAGAAGCTTCTGCCTTGGACATGTTCAAAACTCACCTGGACAAGACCACAGGCAACCTCAACTCAACTCTGTGTTGAGTACTGGTTTTAAACAGATGACTTTAAACATCTTCTTGTTACAACCCTTAATACTCTGTGGTTTATTAACAGCCCCAAACAGGGCTACGTGCTCACTGCCAAAACTTTTTATGCCTGTACCTGTCCTGTTGCTGGAAGCATTTCACGACATCGATACAATAGTACTGATTCAGATTCTTAGGAAAACGTTTAAAAAACAGCTCACATCTCAGTGGCAAATTTCCTCACCAGAATTTCTTTCTACTTCTCTAAGGGACTCTTGGAGGAAGATGAGGTGAAAGAGTAGTTGTGATCTAATGAGCTCTGGGAAGGAAAACCCATCATCTTGAATGAGGGAATGACTTGTTGAGAACACTTTGAACTGGAACAGCTAGTTAAAACATTCGTGTAGGTTGCCCACTCCACACTGAAGTCCTCCTCATCATTCAGCTCGTACACCCAGTTGCAGCCTAAATAAAAAACCAGCAATGCCTAACTGGACAAGGCATTCAAATATTCCTCCAGCTATGATTAAACATTCCTTTTTCAACTACAAAAAACTGTGAGAAGCACACTTGCAGAAAAGCATAACTAACATACAGTTTGACATGAGAAACGATGCCAGATGACAGAGTGCTTACTTGCAAAAATATGCCCCCAAATTGACATCTACCACATACTTATATGTGGGTATAAGCAGAGGACAACATAGCAGCTTAAATTACAAGGCTTAGGTCAGTTCTGTGCATTTTCACATTGTCTGCAACACCACATGACATGATAGAGATCCAACAGGAAACACAGAACAGTTATCAAAGCTAAGTAAGTATTGCAGCCTGTTAATGAAAATTCTGCTGTAATAAGCTGTGCACATTATCTGGATGACAAATCAAGGAAAAGGCAAAAATGTCAAATACAAGTTACCCTCTCTCAGCTTCCTCAGTATCAGTAGTGTACATATATTTTATAGTAAATGTGAAAGCATGATAGCTCTACCTGGAATTGTGAAGCAAGTATTTTCAACACAAGAGCAAGGATTTCATGCTGCTGTAGAAGTACTGAGGAGCAAAGAGCTCAGTTACCAGTAACCTGCAGTAATGAAAACCACCTTACAAATCTCACTGGTAACCATGCCTGTCCCTTTCTAATGCAAATCATGTGCGTGAGAAAAATTAATAAATTGGATTATACTTGGTGCTTACATGTAAGTGTGAAAACCCCATGCCAGGTTTTGAGGATTTAATGTTTCTGCAAATTAAAAAGAAAGGAGATCTTTTATAAAAAATGACTAGCATGTTATGTCAACCAGATCACTGGAAGATGGCTCTGAATCAAGTCAAAATAAGATTAACCTGCACCTCAAAGTGCTTCTGCTGCAAATCCGCTTAGACAATTCCCAGACTTGGATATTAGTCTTGACTTTTTTCACCCTTTTAGGCTTCAAGCAAATTACTTCCAAGAAAACTCTTGAGAGTTTTATTCTCTGTAATAAAGTCTGCAGCACTTTCTTAACTTGAAATTACCACTCTCTTACCACCAAACTCAAGAGCAGAAAAAACAGCAGACAAATTGAATAAACCCCAGTTGATGAGTGGGATAAATAAACATACAAATGCAACAGAGGGAATTGCAAGACTAAGCCAAGAAATTGAGAATCACTTAATTCCACCTATGGAATAGCAAAAGCATAAAGAGAGACATCTAAAAGAAGGTACACAAAATGTGCTTGCAGACCTGGTATTAATACAGACTGCAAAGACTAGATATACTCATCAATACCATCTTGGGTCTTAAATACATTAAGTTTCATCCTCCTTGACGTGATATTATCAAAATATTATTTTTACATGTTTCACTGCAAGTATTTTCTGAAGTGGAAAATTCCATTTTTATGAAGTTCAGCAGCACATACTTTTTTGCCCAGCAATGTATCTTGAAATATCTTAAAAATGTAAGAACAGCTTTCTTAAGCTCTGTACTGTACTGAGTAGCAAGTTCTATATTAAAAAATATACTCCTTATCTTTCCCTCAAACAGGTTTACAACATACGAAAAGAAACATAATAAATATTAATAAGTCCCAAATAAATAAAATACTGTTTTCACACCAGGCACACCGTCAGAACAATTAAAAAGAAAAGAAAAACAAAACTAAAATAAAAGCTATTTAGCTCTGACAGAGGCTGATTTATATCATTATCCCACAGATACAAAAGGTGTAAAAGGACATACTACATTTTAGCAAGTTTTCAAATAACTTTTCTTCTTTTTCCAACTGTAAATCTTAAAAAAAGAATTGGCTATTTAAGATGAAAATGAACAAAATGTACTATTGTGTAATGAGTCCGGAACACGTTCTCCAGATGTTACTGTTCAAAGACATTTATACAAATCAGAACAAATCCAGGTCTTGCCAAACTGTTCTGGAAGAACCAGGCAAGCAAGCTGCAGAATTCTCTACTTAAATCCATCCACAAAGAAATGACAATAACCAAACCCCAGGCTATTTAGGTTTTACTCAGTCTATGCACAAGTAGCCATTTTGAACTCTGAATAAAATGTTCCACCTTTAGCTTATGTCCATAATGTCAAAAATTCTGAACTCCTTCCTTTTACCACATGCAATATTTTAGGAAGGACCAGGACCTATGTCAAAGAAGCACCATGTTTCTCCAGCAACCTTTCAGTCTGCTTCTGAAGCATTGAGATAACATTTTTATATCTGCTTGTACAGTAAAGCCCCAACACTTATGCTACTTTAGGCTGAGTTTTTCCTCCTCCTTGTAATAGCATATGTTAGGTTCTAAAAGAATGTAAAAGACACCATGATTATTGATTAAAAATTCCACATAAAACCCTCAGAGTGTCTTCCCACCTACTGAATTAAGACCTAACTACTAGTAGCTTCTGGGACACAGAACACACTGCCTTAATACACTGCATTAAAGCCCATCCAAATTTTGTTCTTGTACTCCTTACCTTTGCACTGTAACATTTGGGACCAGAAGAACAACCAGAACAACCCAGAATGTCCACTGACAGATCTCTCCTCCCTTACCAGTAACATTAAGTGTAGTCTACACAATAAAAAATGTCCTGAAAACACTAACAAAACTATTTACAATATAAAGATTTTTAAGTATTTTATGTATTTTGGAGGCAAACTGTCAGAATTTTTAAAAACAACTTTGTACTATATCTACTTCTATTAGCTCAGCTTCCAAAGGTTCTCCCATCATTTCATGCTACTAAAAGCCGTTGGAACATTAAGTAGTTTTTGCAAACACATACAAACTTCAGCCAAAAACCTTCACCAAATACCATAACAACATGGGGACAACTCTGTCTTCTCACCCTTGTTTCCCCCATAAGCTTTTCACTTAAAACACAGAATTTGCTTTCAGGAGTTTTCTACAGCTAAAGCTCGTAGAATAATATTGTGCTCAAGTAAATACTTACCTTCAAAGAATGACTACCATTTTTTTAGAAAGGCTGGTGTCCCTTGGGCATGGCTAGGTCCAGCCATGTCCTGGCCAAATAAACAAAGACTCCTGAATTAGTTTACTGGACTATAAATAAAAGATTCATTTACTGAGAATGAAGTGTTCCCTGAAAACTCACACAGGTGTTTACACCTTAGACACAAGGTCTACAGAATAACAACCAGGGATTACAGTGGATCAGGTGTTGTAAATAAACATTACTGCTGCAAGACAAGCTAGAGTTATCATGAGATGTAACAACAGAGAGCTGTAAGCAACCAGGTTTTGCTCCGTAAAACACAAGAGTAAAGTATTCAGTTTTGGATGCCCTATATCCTCCAGCTTTAGCAACCAGAGTTCAAAGCAAACTGATCAGTAAAGAAAAGCTTCAAATCATAATAATAACCCTGCACTAGGACCATGTGTGTAGGAAAGCCAGAGAAACTCCCCCACTGAAGGCTAAAAACAGCCTTCGCCAGCTGATCTGTCCCAAAACATTCCCTATGTTTCAGAGAGAAAATTTTGTAAGGCAAACAGAAAGGAAAGGAAAACAAATGTGGAAGTGATAAATAAAATCATTTTTAAAGCATCCAGCTGATGGCTAATGTGGCTAGGTCATCCTGACATAAGGAACATACGGATACTATTTTCTTGCTACAACTGTGGTTTTGTATGTAGTTCGGTGACTTTATTTTTGATGTGTTTGAAAATTTCCACAGGGGAAATTTCTGATTCAACTCCCCCTATTCTCAGAGGATTCAATACAAGTGTTACCTCTTCTCCTGATGTTCCTTTTTTTCCTGTGANTTTTTTTTTTTTTTAACCTGGTTTGGAAGAATATAATCCTACCAATTTACACTTCTAGCTGCATCAAAATAATAATTAAGCACAGGAAGGATTGTATATAAAACAATCTTATATGCTTGAAAATATTAGGGAAAAATGAGAATTAAATTTCAAGTTACTTGTGCACATCCCTTCCACTCCACATGACAAAACTGGAAAACAAGTAAGGAGGAAGAAAAATGAAGCTGCTTATTATACATTTACTACTGTCTGCATGTATTAATGTCTCTAGCCACGTGTGTAACTCAGAATTACCTAAAAGGAACGGATCTGAGATTGATTTTGTTTTAGCCTACGTAGGTATAGGAGTGACACACAGCTGTTCTTACTGAGTTTCATTTTATCAAGTGTCCACCCACAAGAAAAGCAATCAGTGGCTGCACAGCAGTAGATTAGAAAAACCAGAGGACTAAATCAGGCCACAAACTCAAAATCAACAGTGCGTTACTAATAAAGGCAGCAAACATCACTCTAGAACATTATAGCAACGTTACACAGAAAAAGCACTTTGGGAAAAGCACTTTGTTCTGTGTTTGAGGGTACCATACGCTGCTGTGGGCAGTACATCTCTGTGGGCACCGACAAACAAAAGGAGGGGAACAGCAATAACAGAGATCAAACAGAACAGATAAAAAATAAAAAGCCATTAGTCAAAAACCCTCCAATCAGTGATGGGACATTAATCCAGAAAGGAAGAAACCTATCTTCCTCTTGTTCACTCTGCTATCACACAGAGGATCCCAAACAGTGACAAATGAATCACATGAGCAAAAGACAAATTCATTCCAAAACATTTCAAAAGAACAACTGCTGACAAAACCATTTCTGCTGTATCTCCACAAAGATCAGCTTTGGTATCTCAGCCAACTCTTTGTGGACTAAGTTCAGAACTCCCGAGGGACAGCACTAGGCCAAGTCTCTTATACGCTGGGCAAGCACTTGCTTCTGGTAGGAGACACCAGAGTGACATCCTCCAAGAACTGAGAGAATCTTTGAAATAAAAACTCCCATTCGAAGTAGTCACATTCTATCCACATTTGCAAATACTCACAAGGGAATTAAAATGGCATCATTCAGGAATTCCCCGCTGAAAAGTAAAAGGCTCATTTACACTACTCTTTCAGTCAAAAATAATTTTTCAATAGCTCAAAAACTTAGAAAACAATCTATTTAGACCTGAAAATATTGGGAATCTAGCTTACAGTTGCCCAGACTCCCTTGATGGCAAATAGAAGGACATTCCATGACAAGGAACTGCAGGCTGCTGTGCAATAGGAAATTGAGAAGAACCTCAAAAAGTTTGCAAACTTCATCTGTAAAAGTGAACATATAAATCCCAAAAAAGTCAGCTTCTACCCAAGAACTGCTAAGGGAAAAGACCTGCCAAGCTCACCTTCTTGTCAGCTGGACTCTGGGAGTTCTGAGCA